>SJYO01033645.1:47238498-47323718 GCA_006410555.1 Capra ibex | reverse complement strand
CGTTTCATTACAGAGACGAAAACTTATATGATAGATCCAACCAGTATTGAAAAGAAGGTTCCTGATTCGCAGAAAATTAAAGTACCGACGTCAGTGGTAGACGTCACTAAACCCCCGGGTTTTTTTGTCAGATTTCGGATAACAAGGTCGTATCAATGATATTTCTTGAAGTAACTCAAAGATTTTATAAACATATTTCCTTCGAACATAATTCATAAATAATACATTGACTTTTACCTCACCCTCAACTAACAACCAACACGTACCGACTAAACCTCCTTCCCGATCCACGGAAGACTTCCATTTAAATGCAACAGGTGTAAAGTATACGTTTTCTGTATGTGAACTACTAGACTTGAGTCCCAGGACCCATTTATATTTGTAATGGTATCCTTGAGACTTTCTATGGGACGGAACCTCTCCAGAAAGAACTATTGACCTTTTATCTTTTTACGTCAAGGGTAAACTAAACAACATAGAAAGATTTCAACCGTCTCAAGTAGACTAGTAAACTTCACTTTCTTAGATCGGGTTCCTTTTATTTTAAAGTGTAGGTCCTTTGAATAATTCCGTGACGGTCTACTACGACCGAAGGAAATAGACTAAAGACAAACATGAACCACTAAAGAAAAAGTGAAGAAAAGAGGGAGAAGAGGAGGGAAGGAGATGAGGGAAAAAAGGAGAGATGAATAATGAACTTTTATTAAAGATTTTATTTTACGGTCAAAACTGTGGAGACACAATAAGTCTTTATTCATATGACCTAAACATATGATCTGTTCTAAAAAAAAAAGAATCCCTGTCACATTATTAAAAAGATAGAAGTTTAGACCTTTTAAAATTTTCCCTTTTTTAATTCTCCACCCAACCCGTCTTTAAAAACAAACACACAAGGACTTCTGTCTACGAGACTTTGTAGAATATTTCATACTCAACAGAGTCACTTGAAATCTAACGCACAATTTGACAACATATTTAATGACACACCTATATCTACACATAGTGTGATGACGACGTCTTTAAAAAAANAAAAAGATAGAAGTTTAGACCTTTTAAAATTTTCCCTTTTTAATTCTCCACCCAACCCGTCTTTAAAAACACACAAGGACTTCTGTCTACGAGACTTTGTAGAATATTTCATACTCAACAGAGTCACTTGAAATCTAACGCACAATTTGACAACATATTTAATGACACACCTATATCTACACATAGTGTGATGACGACGTCTTTAAAAAAAATAAAATAAATAAATAAAAAAATTGGTGAAAGACAACTAGTCGAAGAAAAGAGTGACCTCTTACTAGAGATGTGACCAAGAGAAAAGAAAGAAGGGGATTACACTATAAAGTCCAAAAGAAAACATTACTTTAATAACTAATGAACTTTTAGTAGGACGGGAAAAGGGTGTTATCGGGGAGTTCAGAATACTGTTTCGAGGGAGATTACAGAGTGAAATAAAATAAAATAAAAAAGACTACTTTCAGAAATAACTGAAACATTGTCACAATGTTTCCCGAAGAGAAAGAACTCTCGACCCAATTATGAAAGTCATAATGAATGGGTAAGAAACAGTCAACTAACGGTTACGGTACAAAGTCACGTTTCTTGAACCCCCGAGAATTGTGTGTGTGTACAAAAAAGTAGGGTTAAATTTTTTTTTTTTTTTTGATTCATCTAGACACTTGAACCTGTTCAGTGAATTGACGAGATTGAAGTCAAATGTCTGAATGTTTCGTTCTTTCTCCGATTAACCTTGTCTTTATGAAAAGGAAAATAACATCCAAGGTATCTCGAGGAACAAGTCGTGATTGACCTTAAAAGGTTCAGAAGACTTGTGATTCAAATTTATTAAACGACGTAAGAAGGTTTCTATTTGGGTATTCGAAGGATAAATACACTTGTTGTAAATCGAACATGAGATCGAGTCTAAGAAGAAGTTTAAGGACACTTTTTTTGATATAAACATTCCTTATTTTAGAGGGATTTTATCATTGAAGACGTAACGAGGACGATAATTTTCTAGTACCTTATTCTTAACGTCATCCGAAATCTTCGTGTTCCAATACATTGTGAACCGAACCGAAAAATCTATATCTCTGTACGACCTCATATCTTTTCTATTTTTTTTAAGAAATGACAGTGGATAAAAATAATAAGCCTCTATAAAAATAATAACTCAATCCCGTTATTTTATCCATTGGTACTAAGATTACACTGGAGGAGGATTACACTGCCGAGAATGGTCGAGACCTATCCACTGTACGTCCTTATATAATTCTTGGTAGTGACAGAACTGTGCATTATGTACAATTACTTTTTCTTAGCTAAAACGGAAGATAGCCCCAGTAAGACTGGACTGAAGTAGTTTAATAGGAACAGTCTTACAGGGAATAAAGTTCCAATGATATAGTTTTACAAAACAACGACGAATGTGTATAGTTCTGGTCTAAAATACCCATATTAACGTATGTAAAGGTCGAAATTTTATTAAATAGATTTTTTATACACGAACTTCTCTTAAATGATTAAACATCTGGCAAATTGTGATACAAAATTTTTGTGAGAAGAACCGGTTTTGTGAAAGAGTCATAATCAGTCGAGTACAACGGTATTGTTTTATGGTCTCTGACCGAATTTTTTGTCTTTAAATAAAAGAGTACCATACCTTCGATGTTCAGGTTAAAGGTCCACGACAGGTCTAACCAAAAGTCGCTCCGGACTAAGGTCTGAACTCCTATCGACGGAAGAGGGACACAGGAGTGTACGGTTAAAGAGACCCGAACATACAACCCTCTCTCTAGACTACACAGAGGGAGTAGTATATTCCTGTGGACCGTCCAATCTAATCTCGGGACGGAGATACTGGAATAAATTGAACAACATGTCAGTGAGTCAGAACAGACTGAGAAAGATTGGGGTACCTGACGTCGTGGGGTCCGAAGGGACAGGAAGTGATAGAGGGCCTCGAACGAGTCTGAGTACAGGTAGTTCAGTCACTACGGTAGGTTCATAGAGCAGGAGACAATAGAGAAAGAGGAGGACGGAAGTTAGAAACGGTCGTAGTCCCAGAAAAGTTTACTCAGTCTAGAAACGTAGATCACCGGTTTCAAAACCTCAAAATCGAAGTCGTAGTCAGGAAGGTTACTTATAAGCTTATAAGTCTTGAGTAAAGGAAATCCTAACTGATCAACCTAGAGGAACGTCAGGTTCCCTGAGAGTTCTCAGAACAGGCTGTAATGTCAAGTTTTCGTAGTTAAGAAGCCACGAGTCGAAAGAAATACCAGGTTGAGAGTGTACGGATGTACTGATGACCTTTTTGGTACCGAAACGGATATGTCCGGAAACAGCCGTTTCATTACAGAGACGAAAAATCATACGGCAGATCCAAACAGTATCGAAAAGAAGGTTCCTCGTTCACAGAAAATTAAAGTACTGACATCCGTGGTAGACGTCAATAAAACCTCGGATTCTTTTATTTCAGACAGTGACAAAGGTAACAAAGGGGTAGATAAACGGTACTTCACTACCCTGACTTACGGTACTAGAATCAAAAAACTTACATCTCAAAATTCGGTCGAAAAAGTGAGAGGAGAAAGTGAAAGTAGTTCTCCGAGAAGTCAAGGAGAAACAAAAGACGGTATTCCCACCACAGTAGACATATAGACTCTATAACTATAAAGAGGACCTTCAGAATTAGACCGAACACGAAGTAGGTCGGACCGTAAAGTATACTACATGAGACGTATATTCATTTTATTCGTCCTACTGTTATATGTCGGAACTACATGAGGAAGGGGTTAAAACTTAGTCAGACAACAAGGTATAGGTCAAGAGTCCTCCGTCCATTCCGCCAATCTATAAGGGTAGAGAACTTCTCTAAAAGGTCAAACAACACTAGGTGTGTCAGTTTCCGAAATAGAATCAGTCACTTCGTCCTCATCTACAAAAAGACCTTAAGAGAACGGAAAAGATACCAGGTTGTCTATAACCGTCAAACTAGAGACCAAAGAGACGGAAAAGATTTAGGTTGAATAGACTTTCAAGAGCCAAGTGTATGATAACTTCGGATCGAACATCTTAAAACTCGCAGTGAAACGATCACACACTTTACTCACGTTAACACATCATCAAACTTGTAAGAACCAGTAGTGGAAAGAAACCCTAACCTTACTTTAGATTAGAACGGTCAGGAACCGACGACGACTCAAAAAGTTTAAACGACCGTATAACTCACGTCGTGAAAGTGTCGTAGTAGAAATTCCTAAACTTTATCGAGTCGACCTTAAGATAGTGGAGGTGATCGAAACAAACACCACTACGAAGGACTCCGGGTGAACTGAAGATGAGGTTCTACAGACCGAGATCCACTCACTAGTGTGGTAGTACCAACAGACCCAGTAATTCTAGAAAAAACATATCAAGAAGACATATAAGAACGGTGGAGAAGAACTATAGAAGACGAAGACAATCCAGGGATGGTAAAGACGGGAAGTAACACGGATAGAAAACGTACTTTACAAGGGACCATAGAGAGTAAAAGAACTGCTCTAAAGATTAGAAAGGGTAAGATAACAAAAGGAGACAAAGAAAAGTGACTAGTGACTCCTTTCGAAAGAACAGAGAGGAACGATAAGAAACCTTGAGACGTAAGTTTACCCATATAGAAAGGAAAAGAGGAAACGGAAGGTGAAGAGAAGAAAAGAGTCGATAAAGATTCCAGACGAGTCTGTTGGTAAAACGGAAAAACGTAAAGAAAAAGAACCCCTACCGAAACTAGTGTCGGAGGATATGTCACAATACTTGTAGACAGGTATCAAGAAGTCCGAGAGACGGATAGTCTAGATTAGGGAACTTAGATAAACAATGAAGATGACATATTAGTATTCCCTAACTAAATCCAGTATGGACGTACCGGATCACCAAAAGGGACGAATGAAGTTAAATTGAGACTTCGAATTAAAGGAGTAAATTCCGGGACAGAGGGTTATGTCAGTGTAACCGTCAATCCCGAAGTTTATGTGTACAAAACCGTTCCCCATGTTAAGTCTGGTATTGTCGTAACCCAACCTGTATACTTGTATGTAATCTGGAGTAGAATTAGAAATTTCCCAAATGAGACACACCTTCGAGTCACACATTTATCTAATGATCTCATAATGGATCATTTACACTACCGTCCTTATAAGTTTCCCGTCATAGTAAAATCGACCTATTACTTTTTTGCCTTAGGTACGTAAGACCTCTTTCCTTCATTACAGTGTGAGGTCCCAACCCGACACCTGGACCATCTCAAAATTTGTCGTTTCACTGAATTAGACTAAATACAAAATCTTTCTATCGTAGCTGGAAGACCAGGTCCGAAGTCTGTCTATATGTTGAGGGATTAAGAAATTCGTACGTCAGTTTCGATAAGGGTCCACCATGAAGATTGATGTATATAAAACCCCTTCGAGAAGGAAGATCATACTATAATATCTCAGAAAAATTTTATAACTGGAAGTCAATGGGAAGACGTCGAATTTCGTAAAAGTGTAATAAAAGATTAAACTTTTGTCTTTTCTGAAATAACGACGGTGACATAAATATCTACCCGAGAATTATGGAAAAACGAGAGAGATTTGATTCGGTACGCATAATTTATAAATTTTGAAGGACAATCGGAAAAAAAAGAAAATAAATAAAAAATAGAATTAAAATAACCTCATGTCAACTAAATGTTACAACATAATCAAATACAACATGTTATCTCATCAAGTCAATATGTATATAAGTAATAAAAATTTTAAATAAAAATTAACCGTCCATTAACAAGATGTTATATACAACCAAAGAAGGTATGTAGTCGTACTTAGTCGGTATCAATGTACATACAGTGGAGGGAGAACTTGGAGGGAGGGTGGGGTAGGGTCGGGAGATCCGACGGTAACCGGTAGACTAAAACGTATTCCATTACATATTAAAAACTTCACGGGAAATTCGAGAATGAAAGAACTACATGGTGGACGTAACACTTGTGTTTTAAAATGTCGTAGTTTTTCCTCAGACATAAAATAGGATATCTTCGAGACACTTACTAGATTGACCATCGAATTACCATCAAAGTCACCCCATCAACAATCCGAAACACTAACGAAAGACATCCTTCCAACCGGAGTACCTTTAAAGAAAAAGTATTTAGTCAAACCGTACCTTTGTAATCTACACTGAATTTCTACTCATTTGAATTGTATTAAAATGACCGTTCCGACTATAAACTCCATTTTGTTAGACTCTTTTACATAGAATAAAAATATTTCTATATTTGGTCCCAGTTTCTTTAATTGGACCTCCTCTTTTCTGAAACTCTTCTAAAATTTTCAGTCTTTATATATGTTCATATGAAAAGTCTACTAATACTATCTGAAGGAAAAGAAAATCTTGTCTTTCTTTCAAACACCCGGAGTTGATAACAGTCTTCACTAATCCAATCTGTGGAACTTTACCGGATGGTGTTCTCAACACCGTAGAGACCCTTAAAGTTCCTTTCACCCTCAGTCCGTGGTAAAAAGACCCTTTCCCAACTTAACCTACGGAGGAATTCTCGGCAAATTTAAGATCCGTATACACTATAAAATTATATAATGTGACACCCATAATGTCTTAGTCTCAAATATAAGACTTATTTAGGAGAACACGAACTATCTATCCTCTCTACCGAAAACGACCAATCTCTTGTCTTGATATTTATTAATCGAGAAACGACGTTAAAAAACAAAGACAAAAAGTCCGTCATAGAAAAAAACTACTCATAACTTTATAACAGAGATAGAAGGGTAACTAATGTTTGACCAATCTTAGTAGTCGTTTGTTATTCAAAAAATTGTGGACGAACAATCTTAGTTCCTAAGGTTCAACAAAAATCCTCTTGTTAGTAATTAAAATAAGAGTCCCCTAATTAGTTTTGGTGGGTCCCGAACGAAGGAATTTAGACAAAGGAAAGATTGTAAATAAATGAATAAACACCGTTGTGACCCAGAAACAACGAGGTACAACCGAAAGGGATGACCTCGTTCATCCCCGCTGGGGACGTGACACCACGGACCCGAAGAACGATCGTCACCGAAGAGCAACGTCTCTCGTACCCGAGACTTTGCGCCCGAGTCATCGACACCCGAATCAATGAGGCTCCGGACACCTTAGAAGGACACGGTCCCTAACTTGTGCACAGGAGAAGTAACTGTCCGTTTAAGAATTGGTGACCCGGTGGTCCCTTCAGAGGAAAGAGTAGAAGAAAGGTAACGGTAGGTGAGGTCTAACTCTAAAGACAACATAGTCCGACATGACGATGTTTTGGAAAGACTTTCTGAGGTTTAAGAATCTTAATAAAAAATCCTCCATATTAAACGTGTGTTATATCACGATTACTCCCAAAGGGTCCCCGGGATCACCATTTCTTGGACAACGGTTCCGTCTTCTACAGTTATTCTCTGTACCCAAGTCAGTGACCCAGCCCTTCTAGGGAACCTCTCCTTTTACCGTTGAGATTATAAGAACGGACCTTTTAGGGTACTTGTCTCCTCGGACCGTCTGATGTCAGGTACCCCAACATTTTCTCAGTCTATGTTGAATCACTGATTTGTTATTGTTTGTTGTTGTTTTTACAGTAGAGCCTGTTGGGGGAATTTTTTCCGAAGGACGAAAAAGTATTTCGACAACATTTGTAAGGAGCGGAGAGATAGAGACAGACAGAAACAGAGTGTCCGTCCCAATAACAACCCTATCACAATTAGGAAAGTTAAGACATTATATTTCGTTAGGAAAATATTATTATTCCCTGTATAAAATCTATTTCAGATACATCTCAACGGTTTGCAACAAAATAAGACACCATCACATAGGACGTTCTCCTTTGGTAATTCTCTAAGTTTCTGTTCACGTTCTCCTTTGGTAATTCTCTAAGTTTTTGTTCACCAATTTAACCATCCAAATTGTAAAAATAATTAAGACAAATGAAGGACCTTCTCTTAGTTCGTAGGACTTCCAACGAATTGGTACCTCATTAATACTTAATACCCATTCTTTCTTTTGATTTTCGTAGACAGGAGAGATTTGAACTACTTTATTAGTGAGGTTTAATGAGTTCTTAAGAGACTTCAATAAAGAACGAAAAGATATATTAGGAAGTACTTCATCATAAAGGAGTTTTAGACAGGGGAGGGTAAAAATTTTTAAACTTTCGTATGTCTTTCCTGGGTTAAAAACACGATTATAAATTTCCACCGAGTCGACCATTTCTTAGGCGGACGTTTCACCCTCTGGACCCAAGCTAGGGACCCAACCTTTCTAGGGGACTCTTCCCTTTCCGATGGGTGAGGTCATAAGACCGGACCTCTTGAAGTACCTAATATGTCAGGTACCCAGCGTTTCTCAGTCTGTGGTGACTCGCTGAAAGTGAAAACGTGAAAGAGTCGGTAATACCAGAGTCGTACTAGGTAAGTACAAGATTAAGACTAAAGTGGGTCTTGACCACCGTCACTAATCTTTTCTCGTTCGTGTATAAGGTACTCTCGACCTCACTTTGTTCCTCAACTCGTTAGACAAACTGATTTCTGACAAAACTAAGATGTAACACTTCTTTATGTAAATTTTTGGAGTAATATTAGTACCACTGTAGATATTAAATTCGTCAATTAGGAGTCAACATATCTATTATTCCATTAAACTTTGTACGAGAATTCGGTAATACATCAATCTCACATTTTTAAACAACGAGAAGTAACTATCTACCCTTCAGTCTAAAAATTTAAAGAACATTATGCAGATAAACTAAAAATACAGAAAATCATGAAATCCTTTAATGTCTTTTACACAATATCGATTATAACTTGTTTTCATAAGGTCACTTTTTCTTAAACCTTGTCATCATACTTTAATCCTGTGTTACGAAGAACGAATAAGACCCGGTTACTGTACTGGAACTTTTTTAGAAATTTTAGAGACCCGGAAATTGTAAAGGAGTAAATAAAAAGTTTACAACGAAAGTGTAGAGTCACCAAAGGAGTCGTAAGTAAGAAGAAACAACGAGGATGGTAAATTTCATTACTAATGTAATTTTAGGAATTTGTAACCGAAATTTTTTCTTGTTCACCAATATAACACCCTAAAGAGAAAAAGAAAAAAGGACTGGACGGGAGACAAATTCCTGTGAAATGATCAAAGGTAATTTTGAACTTAACATCGAGTCGTCTAACGATTAATATAAACCAACTTTATGGTTTCACTTAACTTCTATGGAAAAATGGATACACTGAGTATTCTCGTCACTAGTATGAAGTAGAAATAAGAGAGACATTATAATCATTAATACTTCTAATTGTCCTTTTAATTATCAAAAAACGGAAAGTCTAGTCAGATATTACCTGACTTTAAGGCCTATACTATATACGATAAAAGAAGAAAAAAGTGCCTTGTGTATCTGTGTCTTCCATTGTACTATGTTTATTAAACCGCCCAGAATGGAGAAACTCCATTCTCTTATACATGTTTAGTGTGGAAGAACTCCAAACGAAACAAGATTCATCACAATAGATCTTCTAGTTCGTGACTTCTCTGTTTGCAAGGTCGAGAAGATATGACCCGTCGTACTGACACTGGAATCCCTTCTAAGAGTAGGAGGTTAAGACTGAGGAAATATGATCTTCCTCCAACTTGATTTACTTTAATAAAAAACAAATTGTTAGTCAACGATTGTAAAGAACCTAAGAACGTGTCTACACACTACACCGTCCGGGATGATAGTGAGTCAGCACGGGGTGAGGAACGTTGGGACACCTGATGTCGTGTGGTCCGAAAGGACAGGAAGCGATAGAGGACCTCAAATGAGTCTAAGTACAGACAACTGAGCCACTACAATACATTGGTAGAGTAGGAGATAACGAGAGAAGAGGAAAACGGAACTTATAAAGAGTCGTAGTCCTAGAAAAGGTTACTCAGTCGAGAAACGTAGTCCACCGGTTTCAAAACCTCGAAGTCGTAGTCGTAGTCAGGGAGGTTACTTATAAGTTCCAACTAAAGGAAATCCAAACTAACCAAACTAGAGGAGCGTCAGGGTCCCTGGGCGTCCTCAGAAGAGGTCGTGGTTTTAAGTTTTCGTAGTCAAGAAACCGAGAGTCGGAAGAGAGACCAGGTCGAGAGTGTAGACTTTTACTGATGACCTTTTTGGTATCGAAACTGATATGCCTGGAAAAGACCGTTTCACTACAGAGACTAAAAATTATCGACAGATCTAAACAGTATCGAAGGAAGGTCCCTCGTTCACAGAAAATTAAAGTACCGACGTCAATCGTAGGTGTCATTAAAACCTCGGGTTCTTTTATTTTAGACAGAGACGAAGGTGAAAAGGGGGAAGACAAACGTTACTTCACAACCCTGACCTACGGTACTAGAATCAAAAATCTTACAACTCAAAATTCGGTTGTAAAAGTAAGAGAAGAAAGTGGGAGTAGTTCCCCGAGAAATCAAGTAGAAATGAAAGATGGTAATCTTACCATAATAGACGTATAGACTCCAACAACTATAAAGAGGCCCGTCAGTACTAAGGTCGAACACTAAGTAGGTCGGACTCTAAAGCGTAGTACATGGGATGTATCTTCAATTTATATCGTCCCATTGTTATATGTCGGAACTACATAAGAAAAGGGTCAAACTTTGGTGAGACAACAAGGTACAGGTCAAGATTGACAACGAAGAACGTATATCAAAGAGTCCTCTGTTCAGTCCACCAGACCATAAGGATAGAGAAATACTTAAAAGGTGTCAACCAATACTAGGTGTTTCACTTTCCGAAAGAATGTCACTTACTTTGTTTTTATCTACAAAAAGACCCTAAGGCCACGAAGAAGACACTAGGTTGTCCACAACCGTCAAACTAGAAACCAAGAAGACGGGAAATATTTGGGTCGAACATGTAGACCTCCAAAAGGCAAGTACATGACGACTTCGGATCGAACTTCCTAAAACGTGTAATGGAATGATTGCACTTTACTCGCGTTGACAAGTCATCAAACTTGGAAGAAAGCGTGACGGGAGGAAACCTTCACCACACTTTTGACTGGAAAAGGTCAGGACTCGATGATGACTCAAAAGGTCTAAACGACTGTAGTTTAATTTCTTTGACTCCAGGTCATCTCTCATTCATTATTCGGCAATTATCACTTTGTCGACCATAAGTTGGGTGTGGATGGGTGTGTACTAAACTGGAGAAGTCTAATGACGGAAGGTTAAAATTGTCAAACACTAAGACCCTTAAAAAAGTGTAAAAACAGTCAAAAACAAGTAACATTTTAAGGTGTCTTGAAAAATACGAAAACAATGGTAAAGAAATAGGGAGTAGAGAGATCCGGTGAACAAGTCCTACGTCATAAAGGTGAAGTGACTAAAAAAAAGAAAAGTATTAGAAGTAGTTGAAAGTAGAATAGTTTAGTTCACCAGACAAGTGTCAGAAGTAAAAAAAAAAAAAAGATTGAAATGACCTGGAGAGTCGTGAGCTGGGTCAACAAGTAAAAGAAGAGGAACTTTGGAAAGAAATGATTTGAAATTCTGATAGTCCAAGACTTTTAGATGGACCCTTGAAGGACCTTTGGAAGAAAGATGAGACCTGAAGATCAACATGACGAAGACTCGAGTCAGGTACCCGGAGAAACGAAGACACAGAAACGAGTAAGAGTCTACCAGAGTAATCAAGAGTCGTGAAATAGTAAGGTATTTATCAAAAGAACGTACTCGATCAGATTTTCACAGAGTATAACAGATACCATGAAACGTAACTGAGTTGGACAACGTCAAATTAGAAACATAAAAAACTGTGAGTGGGGTAGAGGACTTTTTATCAAAGTCGGTTTTTTTTTTTTAGTAAGGTCATACTACTTAGGATTTAAACATAGAAATCGGAAGTAGAGAGAGGACTCCAGGACTAAATATGTAAATTAATACATGAATTATAAACCCACTGACAAATCCGTAAAGTTTAAATACTACTAAGTTGTATGATAAAATAAAATAAAATTAGGACTTGTTCCTTTAACAATTCAAAAATTCCAGTCGTTTGGTTTCCCTTACTTTTCTTAAATTTACCAGAGGTAAGAACCCTTTCGTGTTATCCTACAATAAACTACCCATTTTACAGTGGAGTAGAAATAAGACAAGACAGGGGGTACTTTCTCTCCCTCTTATCATCGTTCAGGAAAAAATTTGTCTGGGTTACTGTATGGCTTAGGTATGAAGGACTATGAGACTTTTTGAAGTTGGTCACGGTGAGTCACGTCAATCTACTTTTTGACTTTTCTGTTCTACAAAACTCAACTTTTACTTTCAATTTGTTTGACAACTGAATGTTTAGAGACAAAAATAAAGACGATCTAAACGTGAACAGTTGAGAAAGGGGGGCGGGTGGGGGGTGGTATCACATACCGTCAGTCAAACCGATTTTGGTCTCTTATCAAGGAACTTGAGTGTTCGAGTAAAAATGGAGGTTCGGAAATGTGAACTACCAAGGAGGAGACTATTAAGAGAGGGGGGTTTAGGTGTAATAAAAGGAAAGATAGAGAAGGGGAGAAGAAAAGTGGTGAGAAAGGAAGAAAGGGTGGAGGATGGAGAGAAGAGGGGAGAAAGACAGAGGGGTCGAGAGGGAGAGGAAGAGGCAGAAAGACAGAGTAGACTGAAGTACAACAAACTCGGGAGATTTTTTAATATATCTTAAGAAGTTTAGTGTAAGTAAGAAGTAATATTCTAAAGACCGGTTATTTTTTTCACTTTTCGGAGAGATGGAAGAATTGTAGACCCGACAAAAGTCTCCTGATAACGTAAAACGTTACTTTTTAGGTAAGAGTAAATTTACGATAAATATCTTCACGAAACACAGAAAACTGTAGATTTTTATGGGTACTGTAGTCCCACAGTCTGTGATCATTGTTACACTGAAAATAAATAAAACCTACTTTGTTTAGTTTTGGCGTTCTCTCCTCGATTCTCACTACAGAGAAGATCAGTTTAGTTTGTAAAAAGTCAACAACCGGTGACTCAATAATTCAACTAGAAAGAAATTTAGACACAAGAATGTAAAGCAACAACAATAACAAATGGTTGTTTATAGTAAGGTAATCGGTCTATTTTGACTAAGTCATTTACGTCCACACGTACGACTAATAGACTAAATATGGTGACAAAATCGAATTACTTTACAAGGGTGTGAAAATAGACGACCCGAGGAGAATTAGTTATAGGAGGAAGGAAAAAAAAAATTTAATTTGTATATCAAGAACGTTTACTATGTAACGTACCGGTATAATCTTTATCTTATGATCAATGAATGTATACAATGTCAAACCCTTTATGGATGTTTAGTCATTTAAAATTAAAAGTATCTCTTTAACTTCCAATCGAAGAACAATCATTAAAATTTGAGGACTCAAATGACGATATAATATTTATCCGTAGTACATTACATAGTAAAATGGGTCATATTTTCAGTTCCGATAATTAGTGGTTTCTTGATTGACTAGAAATCTTAATTCATGGATAAAGGTTTTATCTTTTTACGGTTTCATAAAGAATTTCTGCATATAAAAAGAGTAAATATAAACAGAAACATATCGGTCAGTCAACGAACCCTTTCCTAAGTACAAAACAAGATGAAAACACTAAATAAAAAATTTAAAAAGAATTCTCTCTGACTACCACCATGTCGTTTAAACAATTCGAGATTTATCTAGTGAATACTTAATAGAACTACGTTTCCTATTTTAGAGTAGACTTTATTGGACCTTCCAACATTCGATTTTTACGACCAATCTTTATATAATTACAAGACAAAGCCGGGGGGTCGAAAGATCGATGACTTAATGAGAACCAAAAATATTGGAAAAGTAAGTCTCCTTTACCTATAACGAAACAAACTCTATCACAAAAATTACGAATATGTAGAATAAAAATTCTAATCTACTGAGTACCTAAAATTATCGGGACAGTCAGTGAAGTACTTGTTTAGAAGAGTCACCTTCCTATTACTAATCTTACTTTTATTTCTATGGTTCGGGAAATATAATATTCGGGTTGACATTTTTAGTACAAAAATACCTTACGGTTTAATTTAAGTTTATTCCCCATTGTTATTATGATAGTTTAAGATTGTATTTAAATGACTACCCGAAGGGACTATCGAGTCAACTATTTCTTAGACGGACGTTACGTCCTCTGGGATCAAGTTAAGGACACAACCCTTCTAGGGGACCTCTTCCTTTTCCGATGGGTGAGGTCATAAGACCGGACCTCTTAAGGTACTTGACACATCAGGTACCCTAGTGTCTCAGCCTATGCTGACTCGTTGAAAGTCAAAGTGAAATAGACGTCTTGGTACGTACCAAAGTTAATAGAACATTATGAATGTGTATAAATTAAATATACGGAGGTAGGAGAATCGGAACATCAGTATAATTGGTTTCTTTGGTGACCTGAGGAAAGAAATAAAATGTTTTTGGGTTTACTACGATATTCATTTTATATGACATAGACCAACGTGTCAAATAGGAAAATCCGGTTCTATAAATTCTAAAGACCTAGTATGAATGAAACAGATATTTTATCTTTATGTCCGGGTAGTTTATCTAAACAAACTCTTAACTCAGTCGTATTTTTTTTACAAGAAACATTTGATATATAACTAATACGTCTACAGTCTTAAGAATATTCATAACGGAAGGGAATTATAAAGTCACAAAATGTTATATAGGTCCAATAGACGAGTCGAAAATACTACTGACATAATGGACAGTCACAATTTTTCTGTCCTCTATCTCGACTTAGACATCACTGGGTATTGTGTATGACGAAGAAAGTAGATTTTCAAGTAACAGGGGTTAAAGATGAATTAACCTTTAAGGTCAATCAACACAAACTTATTACCTCCAAAATCTAAAAAAATACTGGAGTTTCACGAAAGGTGACTATTTTAGACTCGGTGTCACATCAACTGGTATCTTATTCTGTGATTTAAGACTTCGGAGATAATCTTATGGAACTTAACATCGTTATATAATATATTTCTTTGGAACTTTTCCAATAATCAATATCGTTATCATTAAATGACACAAATACCAACGATACTCTGTTCATTTGTTCTTAATTTCTCGTTTGAGTGTCAAAGTGTGTCGGTTTTCACTTTTTCTCTTCGTACTCTTTCCTTTAAAACAAAGAAACTTCAAACAAACATATCGGCGTCGTATTTATATACACTAGTAAGACTGTGAAACTCCGTAATACTTCTTCTAAGACACACATTGTGTGACTAGGAATTCATTTATCTTCAAAGTTATTCTATTTGATTCCTTATCAATACTATGAACAAAACGTCGTCTTTAAAAGTTTTCTTCACACAAATTAGAGGAATTTTTCTATTTTTTTATATACTGAACTGTATCTTAGTTTCTCATGTCTTGTCTGGTTATCTAGAATTCCTAAACAATTTTACATCAATGTACGGAATCTCTTTCAGGAAACTCTTAAAGTGATAAGACTCATAAACCATTTAAATGATACAGGAGATGTTCCCATTTATATTAAACTATCTTTATCCTGTAGTCAAGTCCTTGATATTTAGGGATAGTGATACTATTTGGTGTCGACTCTCTCTGTGACAAGTAAGGCGGATGCTTATCGAAGAACTCTTACTGTTCAGGACGGACACACCCTAAACTCCTGTTATACAACGTTTACGGGAGTCTAGAAGATCTGGATGGCGAAACAACAGACGCAGAAGACTAATATCGGACCATGGACATCACGACGTTGTGGCAGGGATGAGGACGGGCAAAAAACAAAAAAAAATTAACTTTATTTTTTTTTTTAAGAAGTCGTACTCTAAAGACCGAACTTACTTAAAAAGTTTATGGTGAATTTTTTATACGGTGAAGAGACAAATTCTTCGGTATATCTACAGGAGTAAGTAAATTGGGCGAGAAAGTTGTAAGGTACTAGAGACAATAGACTGGAGTGAGATGTTAAGGTGGGGTTAAATAAATAATATGGTTCAAGATAAGGTGTCTCCTACTCCCCTCGGGTTCTCTCGTGAATATTATACTTATCTATATATTTCTTTAAACCTTCTTTCGTTACCGTTGGGTGAGGTCATGAGAACGGATCTCTTAGGGTCCCTGCCTCCTCGGACCACCCTACGTCAGATACCTAGCGTGTCTCAGCCTGTGCTGACTGTACTGAATCGTCGATCGTCATCGTATATCTTTAAATCTTATCTATCTTTAAGACTTTAAAGTATATCTTTAAAACTCATCTATATCAAGTCAATTCAACGAGTCAGTACAAGTTGAGACACGTTGGGGTACGTGACGTCGGTCCGGAGGGACAGGTAGTGGTTGAGGGTCTCAAATGGGTTTGAGTACAAGTAACTCAGCCACTACGGTAAGTTGGTAGAGTAGGAGACAGTAGGGGAGGATGGGGACGGAAGTTAGAAAGGGTCGCAGTCCCAGAAAAGTCTACTCAGTCAAGAAGTGTAGTCCACTGGTTTCATAACCTCAAAGTCGAAGTCGTAGTCAGGAAGGTCACTTATAAGTCCTGACTAAAGGAAATGATACCTGACCAACCTAGAGGAACGACAAGTTCCCTGAGAGTTCTCAGAAGAGGTTGTGGTGTGAAGTTTTCGTAGTTAAGAAACCATGAGTCGAAAGAAATATCAGGTTGAGAGTGTACGTATGTACTGATGACCCTTTTGGTATCGAAACTGATCTACCTGGAAACAACCGTTTCATTACAGAGACGAAAAATTATACGACAGATCCAACCAGTATAGAAAAGAAGGTTCCTCGTTCATAGAAAATTAAAGTACCGACGTCAGTGGTAGACGTCACTAAAACCTCCGGGGGGGGGGTTTATTTTAGATATCTATATAAATCTTTAAATCTTTACTCTCTCCTTGGAGCCTTTATGTCTATACTACTGAACTCTTCCACTGTGATCCCTACTTTAAATCTACGTGTTCAAAGTAGACGACATTGATTCCAATTCCAAATCGAGACGATCTAATAGTGGACAAAACGACAGGGGAGATTGTACGTAAAACAAATGAAGTTGAAAGAGGGGTGACATGGGTATAAATCACCGTGAAAACACACACACACAAATGAATCGAAAGGCCATAGGGGGAAAATAAGTTTCAAGTTGGAGTGTAAGTAAAGGGTAGAAGACACTTCGGAAGGGACACCCAGGTCGCGAGAACCTTAAGGAAGAAACTGAGGACATCGTCAATATGACTCACATGCTATTACAGTCTAGAGATAGTGAGTAGAAAACGCCATAAGTCCTCAATGTAAATGTCGGTCGAAAGAACTTTATCTAAAAATTTATAAGACTCTCTAAAAACATAAAGATTCCACAGACAGGGAAGTAAGTGTAGTCGTAGCACATGACCATGCACGCGGCGGTCGTAAGAAGGTACGTAGTAAGAAGACGTAAGACGTGTTCCGGCTCTAATATAACCAACCGGTTGTCTCAAGTAAGGGTATGGTAAAATACCTTTTTGGATTTGTTTGAAAACCGGTTGGGTTATTATATTAGTTGCTTCAGTCCCAACTGACCGTCCATTCATTCAGACAGATCAGTTACGAACATACACGTTTTTCGTACTGAAATTATAAACCTCGAAAGGTTCCTAAATGAATCTATATACCGAAACATCTATCAACTTGGT
This sequence comes from Capra ibex, assembly GCA_006410555.1. Classification (NCBI taxonomy): domain Eukaryota; kingdom Metazoa; phylum Chordata; class Mammalia; order Artiodactyla; family Bovidae; genus Capra; species Capra ibex. The sequence continues at coordinate 47,305,981 of SJYO01033645.1, read as the reverse complement.
GGGAGACCCGAAAGGACCACCGAGTCGACCATTTCTTAAACGGACGTTGGACCTTCTGGACTCAAGTTAAGGACCCAATCCTTCTAGGGAACCTCCTCCCTTACCGATGGGTGAGGTCGTAAGACCAGACCTCTTAAGGCACCTGACATGTCAGGTACTGATAGACCACTACAGGTACACATCCCAGAAGAGAACACAACAACCTTCTCCCACAAACGATACTGGTCACACAAGAGAACCGTTTTGATTCGGAAACTGGACCAAACAAACCATGAGGTTCCGGTTTAAACGGACAATGAGGTCGATAGAGAACTGAAGGATGAAAACGTAAGATCAGGGGATATTACTTTTCCTGTAGGAAAAAACCCACAATCAAGATCTTCCAGGACAACCAGAAGTATCTTGACAAGTTGAAGTTGAAGAAGTTGTAATGACCAGTCCCGTATCTGAACTTAATGAACCGGTGGACTACACTTCTTGACTGAGTAACCTTTTCTGGGACTGAGATCCTTTCTAACTTCCGTCCTTCTCTTCCCCTACTGTCTCCTATTCTACCAACCGACCGTAGCGACTGAACTTCCTGTACTCAAACTCATTCAAGACCCTCCAGCACTACCTGTCCCTTCGGGCTGTACGACGTCAGGTACCCCAGTGTTTCTCAGTCTGTGTTGACTCTTTGAAAGTGTAAGGGTTCCTTTTCATCTGAAACTTCTTTTCACAATCTCAAGTCGTGAAAGAATCGAGTCTAGTGTTAACGTTTAGTCAGGGTGAGAATTACAGTAATGAGGACTGGAATGTAAAGTATGACATTGAGACCTTACTTTAAGTCCATTCGGGGTTTTGGACAGGCGATTTCGTAAGACACGGACTTACGATTTAACGAAATCAGGAAAAGTTGAGAAACCCTGAGACAACTGGTATTGGACGACTGAGGAGACAGGAACCTTAAGAGGTCCGTTCTTATGACCTCACTCAACGGTATGGGAGGAGGTTCCTTAGAAGGACTGGGTCCCTAGTTTGGGTGTAGAACATGTAGAAGACGTAACCGTCGCCTAAGAAATAAGGTGGACCCTTATACATTAAAGGTCCACCTTATTTGGTAAGACGTTTATATGTTAAGATTCGTGCGTCGTAACACTATTAAATATGGGTTCTAATATGATGAGTAATGAACTTAAACCACTTGTTGTCCACACCTTGGTCTTCAGAGGTCTTACAAAATCCCCTCCCATACCCTGTCTCTCCACTTCTCGACGTTCTTACGAGAAATTTTTTCCTTCTTCTTTTTTTTTTTTTGACATTTTAATCGTCTAAACTCCTAGAGTAAGTATGGACCGTCATAAACCTTAGACCAGTCTATATTGGTCATAGAAGATACACAGAGGTCTGTTTGAAAACCATTGGACCCTTCGAACGTAGACTCAGACCCTCATACGACGACACAGAGTACGAGAAACATCATCAGTCTTGTCTACACCAAGGTATAGGAAACGGAAATTTCTGTAAAATGTAAAAATTGAAGTAGACAACTACAGAAGGAAGTAAATGTAGTAAGACACTATTACACACGCATTGGTCGTAATTTTTTTTTTGTTTTTGTGTTTGGAGTCAATGTTTGGGACTTGACTTATTAAGAGTATGTATATTTGATTATTGAACTTGTATACATGTCTACAATGATCGTGATCATTTTTATATGTAAAATTTTCCTGAAGTCAAGTGTCAATAAAACCAGTATCGTACACAAGAGATTTTTTTTTTTTTTTTCTAATGATAGTAATACCCTTCTCTCTACTCTTACCTCTTTAGAACCGTAAAAAAATTACCAACTTTTTTTTTCTTAGGAATAAAAAATTTGTCCAATTATCATAACCCGGGTATCTTAATTGGGATCTAAAAGAATCGTATACAAGTTCCGGGAAGGTTTCGACCGGAAACGGATGAAAAGATGAAACCCACGTTTATCGGTTGAGTAACCTTTTCTGAGACTATCCGACCCTTTCTAACTCCCGTCCTCCTTTTCTCCCGTTGTCTTCTACTCTACCAATCTATCGTAGTGAGCTTCTCGTACTCAAACTCGTTTAAGGTCCTTTGTCACTTCCTGTCCTTTCGGACCGCGTGTCGTCAAACACCCCAGCGCTCCTCAGTCTGTGCTGAATCACTGCCTCGTTTCGTCGCTGTTGATCGGAACCGAGGATGATGACAGGACGGGAAGTACCGTGACTTTGAGTAAACAACAAAGGACGGGGAGACAGAAACGGAAAGGGGACACTTAACACTGAGAAAGAGTTCTGACAAGATTAGAGAAGACCCTTCAGAAGAGACAGGAGAATCTAAGGGAAAGATGCACACAAACGTGTGTTCATTGAGATACTCATCTATGAAATGTTAAATCTTTAGAAATTAAGTGATTTGACCGTTCACATTTATTCGATATTTATGAACGACTTCTTTCCTTCCCTTTATTTTTACGTGAACTTTCAAGTCTTTAAAGATAGTATCGAAGAAAATATCACTAACAAATATTACGTATGACTGAACTTCTAATATTGATTGTAGTGACTAAACCATCAAGTCTAATACCTACTTCTACCCTTCGTGAACAAACTTTCATAGAAAAAACTTTCTTAAAATCCAATTAAAACATAATATTGGGTTTCGAATCCCCAGATCGATATGGTGACTGATATAAATTTAATAGATTGGGATAAAGGAAATGACATTTTACACTTTAAAATTATGTCAAAAGTAAGTAAGTAGGTAAACAGGTAAGTAATTTGTAAACAAAAGATCCATAATGAAATAGAAATGTTAAACTAGAAATTTATTATCTGAAAGATGAATGTGTCGAATTTGGAAATCTTTGACGTTGTTTTACAACCAAAGAAGTAAAAAAAAAATTCTTCGAATAAACGGATGGAAAAACAACAAGTCAACGAGTCAACACAGGATGAGACGTTGGGTTACCTGACGTCGTGGGGTCAGAAGGGACAGGTAGTGGTTGAGGACCTCAAACGAGTTTGAGTACAGGTAACTTAACCACTACGGTGGGTCAGTAGAATAGGAGAGAGTAACGGAAGAGGAGGACGGAAGTTAGAAAGGGTCGTAGTCCCAGAAAAGATTACTCAGTCGAGAAACGTAGTCCACCGGTTTCATAACCTCAAAGTCGAAGTCGTAGTCAGGAAGGTTACTTATAAGTCCTGACTAAAGGAAATCTTAACTGACCAAACTAGAGGAACGTCAGGTTCCCTGGGACTTCTCAGGCGTCAAGTTTTCGTAGTTAAGAAGTCACGAGTCGGAAGAAACACCAGGTTGAGAGTGTAGGTATGTACTGACTATCTTTTTTGTGTCGAAATTGATACACCTGGAAACGACCGTTTTATTACAGAGACGAAAAATTATAGGATAGATCCAAACAGTATCGAAAAGAAGGTTCCTCGTTCGTAGAAACTTAAAGTACCGACGTCAGTGGTAGTCGTCACTAAAACCTCTGGTTCTTTTATTTCAGACAATGACAAAGGTAAAAAGGGTGTAGACAAATGGTACTTCAGAACCCTGACCTACGGTACTAGAATCACAAAACTTACAACTCAAAACTCGGTCGGATGGAATAATAAAACCTTTTGACGTGCTTTATTTGACCGAAAGTCTATATACCAGTGACATCCAACATCAAAGTCGACAAATAATTATATTTATTAATATACATACCTATTCGTTAAATTAGGATCGGGTTACAGACTTGTTATATATCTTTAACGAAAAACAGTCAAAAAAAAAATTGGTCCCTTCGTACCTTACGTTTTATCTTATAATTCCTCTAACTATATGTTTTAATCGATAAAAAAAGGGTTTGTTCCCTTCATTATCTGCCATTCTTTAAAGTACGTTTAAATACGTCACCCACTCAATTGGTACTAAAGGTTCATAAATAAAGGAGTTTAATACATAGAGGAAACATTTGTTTCGTAAAAGAAACGGAACAGAACGACTTACCTTTTAACTAATAGAATTAACATGGAGATAAGTTTGGGTGAATATTTACTGATACACCGTTTGATATTCCATCATTTTATCTCCTAAAGTCGGAAAATTTCAAAAGTGACGTGTTAACTTGAAATTAAAACCTATAATTTAAAACTAAACCCATATTTTAGTACTTAATCAACTAAAGAATCAATGTCTTTTAAACATTCACTCTCGTACCCCTATTATTATGTAACACTGATGTGTAAACTATAAAATTGTCTCATCCATGAACCAACCACTACTCTTCCAAATATCTATCCTTCTCATTCTTAATCCTTTATCACTTGAATTTTAAAGTATTATATAAGAATGACAGAAATTTCACTTCTATCTTTTCTACATCCTTTAACTACTATTAAATCAGAAAGATAGTAAATTTCGTGAATTTTATGAGAGAACATTTTTAAAATTTTACTAAAATTTGTTAAATTGCCTCTTAAAAGGTACTAACAATTCAGTAACAAATAATATACGATGTCTCGCACTAAAAAGATTAAAATTACACATTAAGTAAAGTTGATTTATCCTTTTATCTTCGGACTTTACCTCATTTGAAAATTCTATTGACCTCATCTATTTTCTTTTATAATGGTACCGAATTGAAGCAAAACCAAATAATCAAAAATATTCATTTTTGGATTAAGAAACCAACGGTTTCATAGTACCCCTTTTATTGTCTCAATTATTCTAAGTTTTACGTCTTGTAAAGTCTTTTACCACAAAACGATCCGTATGACAAAATATTTTATGAATCAGTAAATTTTTCTATTGAAGGTTATTTTCTACTGACAAACTGAAAAGTTAAATTCATCACTAACACCTTAAAATTCCCTTGAACCTTTGTTAAATATTAAACAAAGGTAAAAGCTTCTTCTTTTATGAACAAATGACGATATTTCTTATAACTTATTAATGACTGAAGCAAAAAATTAAAACAAAAATTAATCTCTTATCAACGAAATGTTACAACAAAACCAAAGACGATCGTTACACTCAGTCGGTATTCATATGTATACCTGAAAGGAAAAAAATTCACCTTTAAAGAATAGGATATGTCTTTGAAAAATCAACCGTAAATATGAGAGTACTGATAAAACCAGTTAAAGTTTTATTCCTTTTAAATCGATTGAACATTAAACATAAATCACTTCAAACTTTATATAGGAGACTGATTATTTCCGTTCGAAACTGAATCCATTAATTTTTTCTCATGTATGACTCTAGTTAAATGATTACGAACTCGTCCATTAACCGAGACAAAATTCTCTATCTTCTCACGGATATTGAGTCACACTATGAGGAGTCTTTTGAGAGGTCTCAATAAAAAAACGAACCACGTGTTCCGTACTCAACAAAAAGATACGTAACAAAATAATCTGGATAACATAATATACATATAAATTCAGAAGATACAAGAGGAACTCTACATTTGAGTCACTCCAGTCTTTTGAATAGTTATCAGAGAACAATTTACTAGAAAAGGGTCTTAAACTTATATTAAAAAATCCTTGTTATAAGTTCTAAGTAATAAAAAGAAAAACAATGTACAGTACAATGTATTGTCGACTTGATTTAAATAAATCGAAAGTCTGGTACTTCCTTAATAGAAAGATATAAAGTCATTATACAATTACAACTAAAATCGTTTGTAGAATATTCTAATAATATGAAATACAGGAATCATTCTAAAGAGAAACATTCTACATTTATTATTGTTATTACAACTGAATGAGAACCGAAACTACTAATAGTGGTTTTTATAAAGTTTTCTAATCTTAAAATTGGGGTTCAAGTCATCAAGACTAATATTGTCTCCTTTATCGGCTCTTTTCTAAATTCAGTGTAAAATTATCTCATCTACGAGTCTGTGGATTGTACGTTCTACGAGATAAGTCGATTCGTAAAAATCTACGTTGTTTTCAATAGTTAGACGACGAGTCTTATGGTTCAACGAAGAAAGAAGCACCAAACATTATATAGTGAACACGGTTTTTCTTTCAATGTAGTCGAAGAGGAAACCGTGTTAAGAGGTAAATGACACGGCATGACTTTACAAACGTATGCAGTACGGTGAGTCAACTTAGTAAGTCTCCTTAACTTAGTCCTTAACTTCTCCGTCCAATTAACTTTTCCTGTAGAAAAACACTGACCGAATAATGTGAATCGTATTACAGAAGTTCCAAGTAGGTACATCATACTCCTTCTTAAAAGAAGGAAAAATTCTGACTTATCACAAGGTGATATACATTTATATATGGTAGAAAATAAATACATAAGTAAGTAACTACCTGTAAATCCAACTAAAGTAAACAAGCAATAACACTTATTATTTACGACGTTACTTGTCCTTATAGGTTATAGAGAAACTCTAAGAAACTATTAGATATTACATTGAATAATATTAGTCGTCAAGACTACGACTTTCCGTCACGAAGGTTTAAACAAAAAAGAAGCAGGATTGGTGACAGGATGGACACTACTAGATATTGTTTCTTAACCTTATCTAGTTTTATTACTTTTCAAAGTGTCATAAAATAAAGACTAACCTCATATGTTAAGTATACCGTAATCGAAATACATGTTATATAAATGTCTTACGTTTTATCTTCATAACAACTCTATGAGTATCATAGTCATTGATTAACGAATTATAGTAAACTTCATAAAGTATTCACTTCTTCTCGAACGTACGGTATATTTGAATTTTTATGGTATCGTAAGAATAATGGTATAGAACTACCATCTACCGTTCAATAAAAATTTTTACGTCTAAGAGTGTCTACCTCATAGTGGTCATTGTACAGTGACACATTCTTTCGGTTCATATATAGAATCATATCAATAAATATTTCAATACGTGGGTTTTATACACTTTTTAAACGGTGGAACGAGACATATCAATTATTTGTCTGAGTTAGTTATTACTATTCAGATTTCATTGACTTAAAGTATTAACTTCTTTTTATTGCTAACTTGTAATATTGGTTGGATTCTGTTCTCCCTACTACGAAACTATGATTTCACTGAAAATTAAAAAACTCATGGATTAAAATCATTAAGGATTATTAGACCGATTATCAAAAGGTTATTTAGTACAAACGTCGACATACTTTTGTAAAAAATTTAAGTACCTTAATAAGTAGTAAGAGGGATTTCTTTTCTTCTGGAACATAAAAAATTATCAACTGAGGGGCAGAACCCAACGGTCATCTGGTGTCTGGTACACATGAAGCCCTTAATGTCCAGGTGTTGTCGTCAAGAGACACACGAACTTGCGAAGTTCCCATGCGACGGGTGAATACTATCAATATACGGCAAGTGAAAAGGAGTGTGAACACTATATATGTGCCCATACCGTCACCAACCGTCTAACATTCAACTTGTTTCAGATACACTACACTTATTTTATTCCATAATGAACGACGTCAACCTTCACTCCCCACTCAGTGTCCACTTCAGTGGGTAACGGATTCGCTTAGTGTCCAACCAACCTTGTTAGTTTAAAGTTGAGTGTCATATATTTATTCGTTTATCGGTACCGTCAATGAGGTAAGTTTGTACTGGTCTCGGTTTCTCGATGGCTCACTTATTACTCTACTAATACCTATCTATCTACAAGTATGAAATAAATATTTCACCGAACATTCTCAATAACACAATGTCAATTGATAACTGTAAAATCCACAAAACAAAAAAACTTTAGTATCAAAGGATTTCGTTCAGTGGGTTTTAAAAACATAAGAGTGTACACGAAACTTGCGTTCTTTCAAGTCTTGAAGTCGACATTCAAGATCGGAAACCCATAGAAGAATTCATTTGAACCAAAATCAGAGTGAAAAACAGAAGGAGATCAATTGAAAGACTAGGAGTGTCTACGTGACCAGACATAATTAGGAAAAGAAACGTCATATCAAGAACTTGATAGAAATAACAATCAAAAGGAGGGGGACACAATCCAATATTTAATAAAAGAAAAAGTTATCTGTAAACAATTGTAATAAACAAACAGCACCCGATCTTAAATACCATAGGAATCCAATATTTTGGTTAATGTCTCAGAATCCTATGTAACTCATATCACCAAGGGTTTGAAAACGTAAACTTTTGTTTGTCTTCTACTCCTAATACGTACCTCAATGGTTGAGTTATATAAAAGACAATCCGTGTAAATTTTCGTGTATGTTGATAGTAATAGTAATAAAATTTATTATTCTGTTTAACTTTTTCTGAATAATGTCATTTTACTTCAGGAAAAGATACTATCGACCGTGAAAAAGTGGTTGGATTTGTGTACGTGTCATGACGTGTTATGTACATGTTTATGTACATGTTTTCTAATAAAACATTAGAATTGGGACTGGAAATGGACCGATTTTATTATCGATGGATTATGTGTATAAAACTGATGAGTCTTTAGCTTTATACATAATGAAGTCCTAAGGTTTGGGACAGAGTCAAGTCAAGTCAAGTCAGCGAGTCAGCACAGGCTGACAAACGCTGGGGTACTTAGCGTCGTGCGGTCCGGAGGGACAGGTAGTGGTTGAGGACCTCAAGTGAGTCTGAGTGCAGGTAACTCAGGCACTACGGTAGGTCGGTAGAGTAGGACCCAGTAGGGGAAGAGGAGGACGGGGGTGAGGGAGGGTCGTAGTCTCAGAAAAGGTTACTCAGTTGAGAAGCATACTCCACCGGTTTCATGACCTCGAAGTCGAAATCGTAGTAAGGAAGGTTTCTTTAGGGTCCCGACTAGAGGAAGTCTTACCTGACCAACCTAGAGGAACGTCAGGTTCCCTGAGAGTTCTCAGAAGAGGGTTGTGGTGTCAAGTTTTCGTAGTTAAGAAGCCGCGAGTCGGAAGAAGTGTCAGGTTGAGAGTGTAGGTATGTACTGGTGACCTTTTTGGTATCGGAACTGATCTACCTGGAATCAGTCGTTTCATTACAGAGACGAAAACTTATATGATAGATCCAACCAGTATTGAAAAGAAGGTTCCTCATTCGTAGAAGATTAAAGTACCGACGTCAGTGGTATACTTCACTAAAACCTCGGGAGTTTGTATTTCAGACTGTGACAAAGGTGACAAAGGGGTAGATAAAGGGTACTTCACTACCCTGGCCTACGGTGCTAGAAGCAAAAGACTTACAACTAGAAATTCGGTTGAAAAAGTGAGAGGAGAAAGTGAAAGTAGTTCTCCGAAAAATCGAAGAGAAGTGAAAGACGGTATTCCCACCATAGTAGACGTATAGACTCCAATAACTATAAAGAGAGTCGTTAGAACTAAGGTCGAACACGAAGAAGGTCGGATCGTAAAGAGTACTACACGAGACGTATATTCAATTTATTCGTCCCACTGTTATATGTCGGAACTACATGAGGAAAAGGATAAACCTTGGTCAGACAACAAGGTACAGGTCAAGATTGACAACGAAGGACCGGACTGGGACAGATGGAAAGATCTTAATAAATCTCATGAAACGACGAGAATGTTGTTTTATTTGTGGATGAAAACAGTAAATAACTCATGAACGTAACCGATTCGAACCAAGTCCGTGAAATAAAGGAGAAATTAGAGATCTCAGTGACTAATCAATAATCTTCCATGGGAAAAGATCAATAAAAAGATTACAACTAAACATATACGTATGTGTGAAATACAAGACAAAAACGAAGACAATGTGGAAGTGGGTTTTACGGGAGGAAACACTGAGAATGTACAGGGTTAGGAATAAATAGGACTCGTAGTGAATTTATTGTATCTAAGAGGATTTCTTGTGAATAGTGAAGGAACATGTCCATCTGCAACAAAATAACGTGAAACGAAATAGTACGAAGTATCTATGACATAAAAAACGTTTTTCCAAATACCGTTGGGACGTAACTCGTTCAGACAGTCGTGATAAAAGGGTTGACGTAAACGAGTGAACCACAGAGTAAAACCATTAAGAACGTTTTAAGATTTTGGAGGTGGTCGTTTTTCTAGTACTGAGTAACTCCCGAGTCTACTACCAATCGCAAAAAATCGTTACTTCATAAAAAAATAATTTTCATGTAACGAAAAAATCTGTATTACGATAACGTGTGAATTATCTACTATCACATTCGTATTGAACATATACGTGACCCTTTCTTTGGTTTCTTAAACACATTCAGTGAAATAACAGTATGAGTTCTCTCATAACACCATCAGACCGTTGTTCGGTATTATAGAGGTTCCACACGGTCACAATCATAATATATACAGGTATTTAATAACTGGGACAAACAGACCTTCATGAGAATATTGAACCTGGTCTAAAACAAAGAGAAACATAGGACATTTCAGAGAATGGTACACATGGAACGTGTATTATTCGTAAGTCATGTATAAACAACGTATTCATATCACGTCTTCGATTAACAACAGGATCTAGGGATCTGGTTCATTCTGTTGTCGTACAAAAAGAAAGATTTAATTCTAAATATAACATAATTACACAAAATCTCGAATTAAAGGGAAAATTAATCACTACAACTCGTAGAAAAAGTACACAGATAACAGGAAGACGTACAGAGGAAATCTTTTTACGGATAAGTCCAAGAGTCGGGTCACAAATTAGTCCAACGAAAAAATTTTTATAGTTAACTTAATCTACTCAAGTAATATATAAAACCTATGATTGGAGAATAGTCTGTATAACAAACGTTTATAGAAGAGGGGGGTGAGTCATCCAACGGAAAAACAAAACAACTAACAAAGGAAACGGTATCTTTTTCGGAAAGACAAACGACATCAGAGCAAACAAATATAATAATAAACCGAAACAAAGGGAACGGACTCCTCTGTATAGGTTTTTTTTTAAGGATTCTGGTTACAGTTTCTCGTATGACGAATACAAAAGAAGTTCTTGAACATACCAAAGTCCGGAGATTGGGTATATCTAGAATTTAGTAAAACTCAAACAATACCACACTTTTTTACAAGATTAAAGTAAGAAAATGTACATCGACAGGTCAAAAGAGTTGTGGTGAATGTCTTCTTTGACAGAAAAACGGGAACATATAAGAACGGAGGGAATAGTATCTAGTCAACTGGTATACACACACCCAAATAAAGACCCGAGACATAAGACAAGGTCACTAGAAACACAGACAAAAACGGTCCCCGTATAGACTAACGAATGACTTCGAAACATCACATCATACTTCAGTCCCTCAGACCATGAAGTCGAAACAAGACAAAAGAGTCTTAACGAAACCGGTAATTTCAGAAGACACTAAGGTATATTTAAAATCCTAATAAACAAGATCAAGACATTTTTTACGGTACCCATAAAACTATCTCTAAGACAATTTTGACATTTAACGGAACTCATCATTCCCGTAAAATTGTTATAATCAAAAAGGATAGGTATCTTATATAACGGTGAATAAACATAACAGAAGTCAAACGAAGTAGTCACACTCTATAGTGGAGTGTGGACAGTCTTACCGACAATAGTCTTTCTACTCTTAATTCACATCCGTTCATACCTTTCTCCCTTGAGACTACGCGACAACCACCCTTACATTTAACCATGTCGGCGATACTTTTTGTCACGTCTCCAAGGAGTTTTTTAATTTTTATAATGATCTTGATGGTATGCTAGGTCCTTAAGACCAGGGCCAATAAATAAATTTGTTTTGTTTTAGTGATTAATCTTTTCTATATACTTGACATGTTACAAGTATCGCTATAATAAATGTTATTCGTTCTATACCCTTGTTGGATTCACTAATAGTCGTCTATTCACCTATTTCTTCTACACCGCATGTGTGTGTGTGTGTGAGTTATGTCATAATGAGTCGGTATTTTCTCTTACTTTAAGGTGGTAAACACTGGACCTCCCATATTCGAATCACTTTATGCAGTCTGCCTTTCTGTTTATGATTGATGTACGAAAGTGAATATCCACCTTAAATTTTTCTCTTTTATCTACTTACATATATTGTTTTGTCTTTACCTGAGTATCCATTTCTCTTGTTTGATCACCAAGGGTCTCCCACTTCCCATCCCCCTCCCGGTTCTATCTACTTCGTCTAATTCAATGTTTGATGATCTATATTTTATTTATTCAATGTTCCTACCTACTTTCACCTTCACACTTTACTCTTACAATCAACGAGTCAGTACAGGACAAGAAACGTTGGGATACCTGAGGAGATAGGTACCTTAAGAGGTCCGTACTTATGACTTCACCCATCTGTAAAGGAAGTGGTCCCCTAGAAGGGTTGGGTCCCTAACTTGGGGTCAGAGGGTTTCACGTCCGACGAGAAATGGTAGACTCGGTGGTCCCTTCGAGAATTCACGTCCCTTACGTCAGTTATAAAAATTATTGAAATATACCTCGTATTAGATAATTTTTTTGTAACTTAATAGTACAGCATATGGACTTTGCTTATATTATAATATTCAGTTGATACGAATTCAAAATTTTTCAAAATTGAAGATGTGTACATCGATAGAAAAACGACATATTAAATAAACGTTCCAATTTTGACATTCGTTAAATATAGTGAGACGTATACGGGAAGACCCTATAAAATAGGACACAGGATCTCAAATCAAAAAGTCAAAAAGTTAACACCCCGAACACAACCTCACATAGATGTTTAATTCTGCAGTCTTCACAGGTAAACGAAACTTATTTTGACTTTCGAGTACTTGTATAGGACTTCAGAATTTATAAAATAAACGATTATTCGTTCATGAGATAATTCTTAATAAGAAGACACCAGAAATAGACTAAATATTTACCCCCTTTCCATTCGGTAAGTCGTCTTTACCGACTTTTGATGTTTTAGAGTAATCCGTTAGTGGTTTTATAAAAAACCGAACGGACATCCCTCAAAATTAGGTCCTATATTTTTCCGTAATATCTTAACATAAAATATCCCGAATTTTGTACCATCCATTAATTTACAACCTAAGATTTTCTTGAACTCACTTTTACAGACACCTGGTAAATTCTTTTTAAAAACGTGTTGGCGATACTAAACATCCATTGAAGTAATTATAAATGAAACTGTCTTATTAATTTCTTACCATAACAAGAAACACGTCTTTCTACGATTACCATATGGTCTGTACGGTAATCTAAAAGAAGCACAACTAAACAGACAGGATTAGGACGAGTACGTAAGAAAAACAAGGAGTGTATTTGTCAAAAAATTTAATTAATAAACAAATAAAAACCGACACGACCCAGAAGTGACGATGCACCCGAAAAGAGAGCAACGTCACTCACCCCCGATGTGAGGTCAACGTCACATACCTGAAGAGTAACACCATCGAAGAGAAGAACGCCTCGTGTCGAAGTGATCCACACTGCACCCGAGCCATCAACACAAAGGGTCCGAGATCTCGTGTCCGAGTCATCGCACCGTGTACCGGAATCAACGGGGTGTTACACACCTTAGAAGGGTCCAGTCCCTAGATTAAACACAGAGGACGTAATCGTCCTCCTAAGAAATAGTGACTCGGTGGTCCCTTTAGGTACACTGGTTAAAATTATTCTGACAGTTCACAGTCATCAGACAAGAGAATTGTTTATGACCTCGTACTTACTGGGTCTCCTGACATTGGGTACTGTCACAAAGAAATTGTGACGTCTTACAATACAAATACAAAGAGTTATCGTTGTATTTAATCTTAAAGTCCCACACGTCACGAAAAACGGTCACTGAAACCGTGACAATCTTGTTTGTTCCCGTGTCTTGATACTCGAGTGATCGACATAAACTCGATGTCATTGTCAACCAAAATCTTTTTGGAGTACTCGTCTAAAGGTCCTGTCCATTGTTTCTACTTACACACACACGAATATCAAGAGAGTCTTCTCTAATTCAAACCAGAAATACCATACTACCTTTCTCCTATTTGTAACTTCAGTCTACATTGACCTAAAAAAAAAAAACATTAAGATAGTAGATTTGATATACAGTGACTCTTTCAATGAATCGGGAAAATTAGTAGTCAAAAGTTTTAACTTAGACCACTAAGTCTGTCATTCTTAGACGGATGTTATGTCCTCTGGACCCAAGTTAGGGACCTAACCCTTCTAGGGACCTCTTAAGGTACCTGTCTCTGACCACCTCAGGGTTTTTCAGTCTCACTGAATTTTTTTTTTTTTTCCCATATTATAATCCCGAAGGGACCATCGAGTCGTCATTTCTTAGGTGGACGGTCAGGCCCTCTGTACCCAAGTCAGGGACCCGACACTTCTAGGGACCTCTTCGTCTACTGTCGGGTGAGATCAGAAGAACGGACCCTTTAGAGTACCTGTCTCCTCAGACCATCAGGCATCAGGAACCCCAATGTTTTCCCAGTCTGTGGTGTCGATGATTTGTTATGGTTACCTTATAATTATGAAAGACGTTACATTGTGGATAAAATTCTACTTCACAATTCTAGTTTTGTTTGTTTTAAATTAGTTTAAAATTCTAGTTTTTACTTTCAATTTTTAAATAAAATATTGAAAATTGACATACACTCGAGAAATTAGGAGAGGTCACTAATGATTTGAAATCTTTGTTTCCTTTACAACTATTTACAAAACCCAGACACGAACTCACAAAATCGACTACAGTACTACGAGAGAGAAAGAAAAGGAAAGACGAGACTAAAGAAAAAAAGAATCAGATGTTGACTTAACTGGTTATGTGTCTTTAATTTGTCTTAAAAATGTAATAATAGAAATTTGTTAGGACATATTAACAATTTTCATCTTACATTTTGAAAAATTAAAACATAATTTTTAATTTTATTTATTAAAATTAGAAAATAAAAATAAATTTTTAAAATAATTATACTAAAACAAAATGTAAAGTCCATTTGAAAAATTTCAAAAATAACCCCATATCAACTAATTATTACAACATAATGAAAGTCCACATGTCGATTCACTTAGAGAATATGTATATAGGTGAGAAAAAAATCTAAGAAAAGGATATAATCGGTAATGTCTTATAATGACTCATCTCAAGGAACACGGTAATCAATATATAAACAGGAATGATCAATAGACAAAATACATATCTTCATGCAGACACAGTTAGGGTCAGAAGATCCAATAGGGAGAGAAAGAATGACGGACCTCCACCGACCTACGATGGTGGCTGAGCTACGTGTACTTAAACCCACTTGAGACCCGTAACCACCTGTCTCCCCGGACCGCACGACTCTAAGTACCCTAGTGTTTCTCAGCCTGTGCTGACTCACTGACTTGACTTAACGTGACTTGGTATTCAAATAAAAGATTTTAACTCTGTATTAAGTCTATATTTTAAATGGAAAAATTTCATATACTAAGTGACTAAAAATTACATAACTACTTGGTGGTGGTATAGTCTTGTAAAACCAGTGACGGATTGCTTTACGTCACGAGTGACAGTCAATGACAGGTAAGGGAGAAGGGGAATAAGAACCGTTGGTGATTAGATGGAAGAGAGGGTGACTTAAGTATAGACGGATAAGACCGGTAAAGTACATTAACCATAGTACGTACTACATCAGGAAACATTAACCGAAGAAAATAAATAGTATTACAAAAGTTCGAAGTAGGTATAAATTGTAAATAGTCATGAAGTAAAGAAAGTGGCTGTTCATTATAAGATAACAGACCTATGGACTACAAAATAAAGGGGTAAATAGTAAACATCCTGTAATCTCAAACTTGAAAACCCTATAATACTTATTATGACGATATTTGTAAGTATCCTTTCACGAACATACTTGTATTTAAAGTCAGAGAAGTGATATATGGATCTCAACCCTAACGACCCAACAAACCATTGTTCTTAATTGAAAAACATCTTAGTAGACAAATTCATGAAGAATTAAAATTCTAGGAAAAAAATACAGAGAATAGGGTAACTCAGTAACGACGATATTATAACCCTCCATATTACCCTCTATCTTTTTTTTAAAAATAACAACATAAAAAAAAAAAAATCCCAACATGCAAAATGAAAAAAAAAAAAAAAATTTAAAATAAAAACATAAAAAATTTGTCAACAAAAAACCAAACAAAAAAAAAAATGGATCGGGTAACGTTCACTAGGACGAGAAAAATCCTATGACTGATAATCTCGTTCTGTCTTCACCGACTCTGGGAAGAGAAGTTTGACGATTTTCCTTTTTTACCAAATNTTCACTAGGACGAGAAAAATCCTATGACTGATAATCTCGTTCTGTCTTCACCGACTCTGGGAAGAGATGTTTGACGATTTTCCTTTTTTACCAAATCCAACCTTTATAAGTCAGTCACTGTAGAGTAAACAACTATAGTTTCATTGTATAAAGGAACCTTCTATACGGTAGTACTAAAGGTCAAAGTGTGAACATCCCTACAAAAAGGATGATAAATCGTAAAAACGGAAAAACATACGTGAACCAATTACCTAAAAGTATAAGAACACCTAAATAATCATACGTAAACAGTCTTGGAATTAAGTAAGGTAAGTAAAGACCAAACTTTAACGATAAGTAAAAGGTGGTTTACACCCAGTCAAAATCAGGAACGTCTCTCATCAAAGGGTCATCCAGTGACTCTTCGAGTCTGACCTGAACTTAAAGGAGAACCTCTTCACTATTACTTAACTATCTTGTTTGGTACTTCTCACATCATTTTAGTTGTATGTATGACTTTGGGGTAGAACAGTCACAAAAAAACGAGGTAATTGAGGTCGTATCCAACAAAAAATAAAAAAGGAAGAAAGAACAAACACTGTCAAAACCGGTCTCCACCTTTTATATCGGGACACCGTCTTCCCACATACTAAGGTAGAAGACATCGAAAAAAAAAAAAAACTCAATAATACTATAATACTTAAGAACGGGAATTTTACAACTTAAATACTGAAAACAAAATATAAAAACAGAAAGAGTTGTCGGATCTCGTAAAGAATTCTCTCTCTGACCGCCCATAATGACCCATCAACTTTGGATTTAGTACTTCCGAAAAAAAATTGTTGGTAGAGTTTCGAATCTTGAATAATAGAATAATATTATTCAAGAATAATAGTCAAATCGGGGTTCTTCACGTCAACAAGGTCCGTTCAAAAGATCACCGACCACCGAGTTCCTGACACCTTTTAATACCAAAAGGTGAAGAGGTTTACGTATATACGTGTATGTCTTTTATAAAAAGTATGATAAAGTCACCAAAACACCGAAGAT
Source organism: Capra ibex (assembly GCA_006410555.1). NCBI lineage: Eukaryota > Metazoa > Chordata > Mammalia > Artiodactyla > Bovidae > Capra > Capra ibex. The sequence continues at coordinate 47,288,762 of SJYO01033645.1, read as the reverse complement.
CCTTGACGTCCAATTCTTGAAGATTAGGTTACTGGTGGGAATTAGACAAAAATCGCACAAGTAAGTCTCAAGAAGATCTTAGAAAATTTTTGTTATAAGATCGAGGAACTAATTATTTTTTTTTCATAACGAATAACATTCTACGGAAATGAAAATAACCATCTTTCCTCCTTTTGGAACATTAAGTCAAGGTGGTGGGTTTCGAAGTAGTTATATTAATAAAAATAGTCGTACCAGAAATATGAAATAATTAAGTAACACTCGTGAAAATTTACAGGGATTTTGTTAGAAACCTCCCAGGAAATAAAGAATTGAATGTCATTTTAAGTGATAAACGTCATAAATGAAGATACCTAAAAACTGTTCATGTATCGATACGTAGGTGGCGTTAACTTATATGGTCTATCAAGGTCGTAGAGTTTTTTCTCTGAGTAAGGATAACGGAGGGGAGCCGGAATCGAAGACCGTCAGTGACTACACAAAAGATAGGGATAACCAAAAATGAAAAGGTCTTAAAGTGTCTTCAACTTAGTAAGTCATACATACCCGGACAGGAAACCCGGACAGGAGAAAACGAATCGTTCAGTGTAAGCTCTGAATGGGTACAACAATGTATAAGTCAGGAAATGTAACAACTTATTATAAGGTAAATGGTTTGATAAATGATGAACGAAATGTTTCATCAGAAAAATTTTTAAATAAATAAAAATTAACTTCCTATAAAAGAAATGTTATAACTCAAGTAAAGACGGTATGTAGTTGTACTTAGTCGGTAGTGAAAATTTAAACTTGATGGACGGAATCTACGACACTAAGATTGGAACTATAAAAATATTGGAGTCACTAAAAACATCAAAGTTCATATAAGGAAACACACATTAGAAAAGACAAAAGGATTACTTATGTGACAAAGGATTCCTCTAAATTTAGATAAAGTGTAAAAACGGATACAATCTTAGCCCAAACCTCTTTCGTCTTATGAATTCTTCCCACTCTGGCGGTTCAACAGCCTTACAGAACGGGGTCACACGTGTTATAACAATTACTACTAGTATCCGTAAAAACATATGTAGAAGTTTACGAAAAGAGTAAATTATGTTATTAGAACTCACCATCTACCGTCACAAACCTAATATATCTACTCCTTTATCGTCAAGGGACTCAATTAGTCAAAGGATTCCTGTTTGTCGGTCGGTGACCACCTCGTTAGTTTAACCCCAGAATACTAGGTAAAATATAATTTGAGTAAACACATAACCAGTTGATAAACCGAATCACTTATACTTAAAAAAACAAACTCACTAGTAGAAGTATCGTAAAATTTTTAGTCATTTTAAACAACAGACTTTATGAACCCTTTACACTCCACGATCAATCTAAAGACAAATCAAGTTCATAGGAATTCGTCGGGAGGAAAGTATAAAAGGAAGGAATCTATAAGTATATTTCATTTTTGAATCATTAATTATACACACGTATCGATAATTAAACTTTTACCGAACATGTATAAATGACCTCTCCCCTTACCGTTTGTGAAGTAATAAGAACTGAACTCTTGGGTTACTTGGGTTACTTGTCATACTTTTTCGTTTTTCCATACTGTGACTCTCCACTTGAAGGGTCCAATCATCCACGGCTCATACGATGATCTGTTCTCACCTCATTATCGAGGTCTTTCTTACTTCCCCGATTCGGTTTCACTTTTGTTCTGGGACAATACCTATACTGACCACTACCTTCATTTCAACGACATTTCTTGTTATAACGTATCCTTAGACCTTACAACCCAGGTACTTAGTTCCATTTAACCTTCACCAAAAGTCCTTCGTTGTCAATCTTGATCTGTACCTTGTTGTCTGACCAAGGTTTATCCTTTTTCTCATGTAGTTCCAACGTATAACAGTGGGACGGATAAATTGAATATACGTCTCATGTAGTACTCTTTGCGACCCGACCTTCTTTGTGTGCGACCTTAGTTCTAACGACTCTCTTTATAGTTATTGGAGTCTATACGTCTACTGTGGTAGGAATACCGTTTTTCACTTCTCCTTGAGTTTTCGGAGAACTACTTTCACTTTCTCCTCTCACTTTTTCAACCGAATTTCGAGTTGTAAGTCTTTTGCTTCTAGTACCGTAGACCAGGGTAGTGAAATACCCTTTATCCACCCCTCTGTCACCTTTGTCACAGTCTGAAATAAACCCCCCCGAGGTTTTAGTGACGTCTACCACTGTCGTCGGTACTTTAATTTTCTGAGAATGAGGAACCTTCTTTTCAATGCTGGTTGGATCTATCGTATAAGTTTTCGTCCCTGTAATGAAACGGTTGTTTCCAGGTAGATCAGTTCCGACACCAAAAGGGTCATCAGTACATACCTACACTCTCAACCTGGCACTTCTTCCGACTCGTGACTTCTTAACTACGAAAACTTGTCACCACAACCTCTTCTGAGAACTCTCAGGGAACCTGACGTTCCTCTAGGTTGGTCAGGTAAGACTTCCTCTAGTCGGGACCCTAAAGAAACCTTCCTTACTACGATTTCGACTTTGAGGTCATGAAACCGGTGGAATACGCTTCTCAACTGAGTAACCTTTTCTGACTACGACCCTCCCTAACACCCGTCCTCCTTTTCCCCTGCTGTCTCCTACTCTACCGACCTACCGTAGTGACTGAGCTACCTGCACTCAGACTCAGTTGAGGCCCTCAACCACTACCAGTTCCTCCGGACCGCACGACGTTAAGTACCCCAGCGTTTCTCAGCCTGTGCTGACTCACTGACTTGACTTGACTTTGTTCTCTACCGTTGCCACTTGTAACCGTAAAATTCTCAGTCATTTGTTTTTACCTGGCCTTACCCACTTATTTAAACCTACTGGTAATATAGATGATGGGACCCGTTCTTAGAGAATCTTCTTTACCTCATCAGGAGTGTCAGTTGTCCCGAAGTGACACCGAGTCGACCATTTCTTAGGTGGACGTTACACTCTCTGGACCCAAGTTAGAGACCCAACCCTTCTAGGGGACCTCTTCCCTCTCCGATGGGTGACGACATAGGACCTGTTAAGGTACCTGACATATCAGGTACCCCAACATTTCTTAGCCTGTGACTCGCTGAAAGTGAAAGTAAAAGTGAGTATCAGTTGTTTCTCAGACTTTTCGACATGAACCAACGTCAGAGTTTCACTATCTTACTAGAGACAAGTAAAGGTTCCGTTCGGTAAGGTATAGTGTCATTAGGTTCAGATACGGGGTTGGTGATTACGGATTCTTTGACTCCAACTTACCAAGACACTTCCTGGATCTTCTGAAAGATCTTGATTGTGGGTTTTTTCTACAGGAAAAGTAGTATCCCCTGACCTTACGTTTTCATCCTTCAGTTCTCTACGGATCTCATTGTCCGTTCAAACCGGAACCTCATGTTTTACTTCGTCCCGTTTCCGATTGTCAAAACACTTATCTTACGTGACTACTATCGTTCACGGCAGAAGGTTGTTGTATTCTCTGCTGAGATGTGTACCTGTAGTGGTCTACCAGTTATGACTTTAGTCTAACTAATATAAGAAACGTCGTCTTCTACCTCTTCGAGATATGTCAGTGGTTTTCCTTCTGGTCCTCGACTGACACCGAGTCTAGTGCTTGAGGAATAACGGTTTAAGTCTGAATTTAACTTTTAGATATCCTTTCGATGATAGTCTTTCTATTATTCACCTAAGTCGTTTTAACGTCACAAGTTCTAGTTGTACGTCTTACGTAAGCACAAAGGTATGTGGTCGTCACTTGTCAGATTTTACCTTTAAACTAAGGTAAATGTTAAGGTAAATATTATCGTGAATTCTCTTAATGTATGGATCCCATTAAAATCAATTCCTCCACTTTCTGAATATGTGTAAGACAAAAAATCTTCATTCAGTGATTCATGTCGGTCGTGAGTTCTTTCCTTATCTGAGGTGGAAAAGTTTCTTCTTGATAGTTATTAGAAAATTGTATAAAATAATTTATGGTATTACTGTCTCCTTCTTGTACTCCGTCGGGAGACCGTAGGACTTTTATATCCACCCTTCTTTTATATACACGGACGGTACATATACTCTTAAAAGTGACTTGACTCACACATTCTAATACCTGAAATACATTATGGAGTTTATTTCACCTATGTATGTCACCGATAACCTGTTCCTTTACCGTTGGGTGAGGTCATAAGAACGGGCCTCTTAGGGAACCTGCCTCCTCGAACCACCCGACGACAGACACCCCAGCGTGTCTCAGTCTGTGTTGACTTCGCTCAATCGTACGTACGTACGTAAACAAATAATAATACTCTTCTTACCGTTTAATCTAAATATTAAAAATAAAATAAATCATAGAATAAATCACATTGAAAGAAGACCTTTCTTCTCTTGTTCTTTGTTTCTACCAGTTATTACCTTACAGTCAAGTCAAGTCAGCGAGTCAGTAGAGGCCGAGAAACTCTGGGGTTCTCAGCGTTGTGTGGTCCGGAGGGACAGGTAGTGGTTGAGGGTCTCAAGTGAGTCTAAGTACAGGTAGCTCAGTCACTACGGTAGGTCGGTAGAGTAGGAGACAGCAGGGGAAAAGGAGGACGGGAGTTAGGGAGGGTCGTAGTCTCAGAAAAGGTTACTCAGTTGAGAAGTGTACTCCACCGGTTTCATGACCTCAAAGTCGAAATCGTAGTAAGGAAGGTTTCTTTAGGGTCTCGACTAGAGGAAGTCTTACCTGACCAACCTAGAGGAACGTCAGGTTCCCTGAGAGTTCTCAGAAGAGGTTGTGGTGACAAGTTTTCGTAGTTAAGAAGCCACGAGTCGGAAGAAGTGCCAGGTTGAGAGTGTAGGTATGTCTGATGACCTTTTTGGTATCGGAACTGATCTACCTGGAAACAACCGTTTCATTACAGAGACGAAAACTTATACGATGGATCCAACCAGTTTTGAAAAGAAGGTTCCTCATTCTCAGAAAATTAAAGTACCGACGTCAGTGGTAGACGTCACTAAAACCTCGGGGGTTTTTATTTCAGACTGTGACAAAGGTGACAGAGGGGTGGATAAAGGGTACTTCACTACCCTGGTCTACGGTACTAGAAGCAAAAGACTTACAACTCGAAATTCGGTTGAAAAAGTGAGAGGAGAAAGTGAAAGTAGTTCTCCGAAAACTCAAGGAGAAGTGAAAGACGGTATTCCCACCACAGTAGACGTATAGACTCCAATAACCACAACCTTACATGATAATAAATTATCTGACAGTCTGTGTTGATTCGCTGAAGTGAAAGTGAAAAGTGAAAGTACGTAACCTCTTCCTTTACCGTTGGGTGAGGTCACAAGAACGGACCTCTTAGGGTCTCTACCGATTAGGACCACCCGACGGCAGATACCCCAGTGTGTCTCAGACTGTGATGACTTCACTGAATCGTATCGTATCGTATACATTAACTTCGTAACAGTCATAGGGTAACCCGAGACACTCTATTTGTTCACTAATTAGTTAAATCCTTCTTATCACTTAAAACGTGTTCCGTTTAAATCTTCTTCAAAATAAGAAAATTTTCAGAATGATTCTAATTTTACAAATTAGTATCAGAGAAGACAGTACGACTCAAAGTCTAATTTAAGAAGAAATATCATTACGAATCGTGTCTCATTCATACACCATTTATCAACAATTTATAAGGTTTAAAATTTCTAGGAAGGTTTAAATCACAAACAAAAATCTCGAAACTTATAAGTACACCTTCTGGAAACCGACGACAAGAATTGATACCAGTGAAGGACATAATAAATATAAGAGAGGTATCAGAAAATTAGTTTATAAGGATAACAAAATCTCACGAACCTTTTTTATTTAATCTATGAGTCTCCTTGATCCGATTCAAGACGATCTAAACTCTCTTTTTAAGACAAATTGTCCACCGGAAACCCAGCAAATAAGATGTACAAGGTGGACCTATAACGAAAATAGAAAGGGGTTGTAGGACATAAGGGAGAAAGAAGAGTCTAAGGATATACCAATCCACCGGTCTCGAGTGAACACAACCGAAGGAGACTAATGGACAGATAAAATATTTACGACTAATCGACAGATAAAATATTTACGAACTACAATCTTTCCTGTCTCTCCAAAAACTCGTCTTGGGACTATTATTATCTCAGGTCTCAGGAACTAGTCTCAACCTCGAAGATAAACATTAAGTCGGTCATATATAATCTTCACGTTTTCTCTTTGTGGAACCGGTCTATAGTTTCACGGTTTATATATTTAGTCATAAGTCGATTCCGGGTTGTAGTAATAATATCTTATTTAAAGATCCTCTGTCTTTAACTTTTGTAAGTTTTTATAAAATCAATCACAATGTTGTAATAACAATTTTTACACTTCCCCTTAGTCCGATAATGTTAAACCGTAATACCACGTTCTTGTCATTAAAGAGTTGTGAGAGTCGAAGAGGACCCGAATGATAAGACATGTAAACGGAATCACCCATCTACAAGTAAAAATTGTCCGTGTAAATTATTATCATAATTAGAAAAACACGAGTATTAAGTCTTTTTTACAAAAGTTATTAAAGAAGAGACTCAAACATGGACCCTAAATATCGAAAGCATTTAGAGTTTTTAGTCGGAGAGAGATTGACAACTACCGACGACATATAGTCTTAAAAAGTGAATATAAAGGTTTGATATATGTCACCTTATAGTGAGTTGGGAATTTTTTTTACTGTATACGGTAAACGTCGTTGTACCTACCTGGACCTCTCACAGTATGACTCACTTCATTCACGTTGTCTCTTCTGCTCTTTAACTAACTGTAGGGAATATACACCTTAGACATTTCTTTACTATGTTTACTTGAATGTTTTATCTTTGTCTGAGTGTCTGAAACTCTTACTCGAATACCAACAACTCCCCTTCCTACCCTTCTCCTCTATCAATCCCTCAAACCCTACCCGTACATGTGTTACAATATAAATTTTATCTATTGGTCGTGTCTGAATGACATATCGTGTACCTTGAGACAAGTCACAATACACCGTTGGACCTACCAACCCCCCTCTTACCTATGTATATATATATATATATATATATATATATATATATATATATGTATGTGTGTATATATATACTGACTCAGGGGAACGGTAAGTGGACATTGACAGTGTTGTAACAAACAATAAGCCGATATAGGGTTGTGTTTTATTTTTCAAATTTTTTTAAAGTTTTGATACTTTTTAAATATAAGGTTAGGGTCTCTTCCCGTTACGGTTCTTACAAGTTTGATGACATGTTAACGTGAGTAAAGTGTACGATCGTCCCATCACGAGTTTTAGGAAGTTCAATCCGAAGTTGTCATATACTTGACTCTTGAAGGTCTATATGTTCGACCCAAATCTTTTCCTTGGTCTCTAGTTTAACGGTTATAAACAATCTAGTATCTCTTTCGTTCTCTTAAGGTCCTTTTGTAGATGAGACTAAGTAACTGATACTATTTCGGAAACAAACCTAGTGTTGTTTGACCTTTTAAGAATTTTCTCTGCCCTTATGGTCTGGTAGAATGGACGGAGGACTCTTCGGACGTACTTCCAGTTCTTAGTTGTCAATTTTACCTGTACCTTGTTGTCTGAGTAAGATGACCTTTTCCTCATGTAATTCCGACGTATAAAAATGGGACGAATAAATTGAAGATACGTCTCATGTACTACGTTTTACGGTCCGACCTACTTAGTGTCCGACCTTAGTTCTAACGGGTCTCTTTACAGTTGTTGGAGTCTATACGTCTACTATGGTTGGGATTACCGTCTTTCACTTCTGTTTGCTTTATAAGAGAACTACTCCCGCTTTCTCCTCTCGTTTTTTCGGTCGAATTTTGAGTTGTAAGTTTTTTGTTTCTAGTACCGTAGACCAGGGTAGTGAAGTACCGTTTATCTACACCCCACCCCCCCTTACCTTTGTCACTGTCTAAAATTAAAGAACCCGAGATTTTAGTGACTTGTGACACTGGCGTCGGTACTTTAATTTTCTACGAACGAGGAACCTTCCTTTCGATACTGTTTAGATCTGTCGTATAATTTTTCGTCTCTGTAATGAAACGACTGTTTTCAGGTATATCATTTTCGATACTAAAAAGGTCATTACTACAAGTCTAGACTCTCAACCTAGTATTTCTTCCGACTCGTGACTTCTTAACTACGAAATCTTGACACCACGACCTCTTTTGAGCAACTCTCAGGGAACCTGTCGTTCCTCTAGAGTCAGGACTTCCTTTAGTTGGGACTTATAAGTGACCTTCCTGACTACGACTTTGACTTCAAGGTTATGTAACCGATGAACTACACTTCTCGACTGAGTAACCCTTTCTAGGACTATGACCCCTTCTAACTTCCACCCTCCTCTTCCCCCACTGTCTCTTATACCAACCTACCGTAGTGACTTAGTTGCCTGTACGCAAACTCGTTTGAGACCCTCTATTACTTCCTGTCCCTTCGTACCATACGACGTCAGGTACACCAGTGTTTCTCAACTTGTACTGAGTTCTCAGACTTGTTGTTGTTTACGAACGAATCTTTCAACACAACTTTAGAATGATCACTCTTGTCTCACAACAAACTTATGGAATAAAAGAGACTTGAAAAGAAGTGTTAAAAATATAAGAAAGAATCTCAGTTTTTATCAAATAGAACATAAAACCTTAAAAGGAGGAACACTTTAAAAACTCCACAGTCTTAACTGTAAGACGAAAATTAAGTATGTTATATCCCTCTAACGAAAAATCTTTACCTTAAAAATTTTCACCCTAATATATTGGGTTTTATATTTACGTCAGGAATTTCGAATAAAAATACTTACGATATACCGTTATTTTTCCGTTATTTCTATTAAGAGACATAAATTTGACTAAAGGAGTGTGTCTGACTGGTCGTTCTTACGGGTGAGTAAGGAATTAGGTAGTGCACTTACATCGAAGGTGGAGGTGAAGAATCATTTCATCAACTTTACCTCAGAGGAAGGGAAAATAAAACGTTTGTAAATTCCAGAAACGGGATTGTTTTAGATGATACCGTGAGTCCCTACCAGAGAATGAAAAACATACACATACACACAATCAGCGAGTCAGTACAGGCTGAGAAACGGTGGGGTACCTGACATGGGGTGGTCCGAGGAGACAGGTACCCTAAGAGGTCCGCTCTCATGACCTTACCCAACGGTAAAGGAAAAGGTTTTTCCGACTACTTTTACATGAAAAACATATCATATTCCTTTATTAGATAAGAGGTGAAGTATAATCGGGAGGAGAGGTAAAGAGTCTTTACAAGATCTCAAAATATCGAAAAAAAGAAAATCATTTCGAAGTTCTCATAATATGCAGAATAACTCTATAAAACACGAGAGAGTTAAAATTATCTTAAAGTGAAAACGAAAACGACACTTACGAAAGTATTTTTCTCTATTCCCTTATGTCGTACATATCGTAGTATAAATTCCTATACAAATACGGACGTTACACCCTTTGGACCCAAGCTAGGGACCCAGTCCTTCTAGGGGACCTCTTCCTTTACCGTTGGGTGAGGTGATGAGAACGGACCTCTTAGGGTATCTGCTTCCTCGGACCACCCGATGTCAGTTGTCCCAACGTTTCTCAGCCTGTGCTGATACGCTGAAGTGAAAGTGAAAGTGAAAATACGGAGAAATACAACGGATAGTCTCATTAAAATACATTATAAGACTTCAAAATTCGAAGAATTTATATTCTGAGACTGAGTAAGTAAAAACGTATGGATAATTCCCGATTCATATGATTCGTGAGGTTCTTTACCAATAATTAAGTTCGACTTCCCTCACGAACTCCAAAAACATAAAAAACTTACTTACATTATCAGTACTCAAACTAGTATCAACAGATATAAATATCTTTATTCGTCTAAGAAATACATATATATTTGGGAGTCACACACATGTCTGAGCTTGTACTTCCAAAGAACGTAATAGGAAATCTTCCTTAAAATTTGTATTGAATAAAAATAAACTATCCTTATAACGTGTAAAGAAAAAAAAAAAAATGACTGATGAGTAAAATAAAGGGTACTTCCGAGACTAACGTATAAAAGGTTCGTAGACGTTAATTGATTTTAGAAATGTTCGAAGAAATGGGTTTATGAAATTTGAAATATAAACTCTTTAGACTATATATTTTAAATTAATTAATTTAATTATTGGTCGACAATAATTATTTTTAGTAGACTAGTCTAGATTTAAAGTATACTAGTCTAAAGATCACAATTTGGGAATATTCATGAATGAATATATGAGTCATCAATTATTATTTATCATGACATAAGGTGAGATTATAAAAGTGTAATTTATGGATAAATAGTTTATAAACTCTTGGACAAGAAACAAAAATTGATATCATCACTCGTTACAATTTTTGTCAAATCCACTATCTTTGAAATTGTAAAGTACTTCACCTGTCAGAGGAAAACCTCTTAACGTTTTGTCCCGTCTTCCGTCCTCCAAAAATATCCTACTTCTTATTTCTTGTTCCTTCTCTTTTTAACTTCTACAGACTAACTAACCCCGGTGTATTAGTATTGGAACAAACCTCACCCTTCCTGGTCTCAGCTGAACCGTAAACCCCTAACAGACTAACCTGTATCTCGTAAAGACCAGTCCACCTTGTAAATACCCCTGTACCTTCAACAGACTCAAACCAAACGACTATACCGTGATAACCGTCTCGTCGAGATAGAATCCGGATCTTTAAATAAAGTCATCACTATTGTGTTACACCGGAGATGAGGGAACTTTGAATGACGTATCCTTTCTTATGTACTTATGTTACTTAGGTGAGATCCATATTTGTAAATTTTCTTTAGATGTCCTACAAAATGTTTCCTCCACTATAAAGTCAAGCCAAGTCACCGAGTCAACACAGGCTAAGAAACGCTGGGGTTCTTAGTGTCGTACGGTCCGGAGGGACAGGCAGTGGTTGAGGATCTCAAATGAGTTTGAGTTCAGGTAGCTCAGCCTCTACGGCAGGTCGGTAGAGTAGGAGACAGCAGGGGAAGAGGAGGACGGGGGTTAGGGAGGGTCGTAGTCCCAGAAAAGGTCACTCAGTAGAGAAGTGTACTCCATCGGTTTCATAACCTCAAAGTCGAAATCGTAGTCAGGAAGGTTACTTGTGGGTCTTGACTGGAGGAAATCTTACCTGACCAACCTAGAGGAACGTCAGGTTCCCTGAGAGTTCTCAGAAGAGGTTGTGGTGTCAAGTTTTCGTAGTTAAGAAACCGTGAGTCTGAAGAAGTGTCAGGTTGAGAGTGTAGGTATGTACTGGTGACTTCTTTGATATCGGAACTGATCTACCTGGAAACAACCGTTTCATTACAGAGACGAAAACTTATACGATAGATCTAACCAGTATTGCAAGGAAGGTTCCTCATTCGTAGAAAATTAAAGTACCGACGTCAGTGTTAGACGTCACTAAAACCTCGGGGGTTTTTATTTCAGACTGTGACAAAGGTGTCAAAGGGGTAGATAAAGGGTATTTCACTATCCTGGCTACGGTACTAGAAGTAAAAGACTTACAACTAGAAATTCGGTTGAAAAAGTGAGAGGAGAAAGTAAAAGTAGTTCTCCGAAAAATCAAGGAGAAGTGAAAGACGGTATTCCCACCACAGTAGACGTATAGACTCCAATAACTATAAAGAGGGTCGTTAGAACTAAGGTCAAACAGGAAGAAGGTCGGGTCGTAAAGAGTATTACATGAGACGTATATTTAATTTATTCGTCCCACTGTTATATGTCGGAACTGCATGAGGAAAAGGATAAACCTTGGTCAGACAACAAGGTACAGGTCAAGATTGACAACTAAGGACTGGACGTATGTCCAAAGAGTTCTCCGTCCAGTCCACCAGACAATAAGGGTAGAGAAAGTCTTAACAAGTGTCAAATAACACTAGGTGTGTCAGTTTCCGAAACCGTATCAGTTTCCGAAACCGTATCAGTTTCGTCTTTATCTACAAAAAGACCTTGAGAGAACGAAAAACGTACTAGGTCGTCTACAACCGTTAAACTAGAGACCAAGGAGACGGAAAAGATTTTGGTCGAACTTGTAGACCTTCAAATGTCAAGTGTATAACGACTTCGGACCGAACCTCTTAAAACTCGTAATAAAATGATCGCACACTCTACTCACGGTAACACGCCATCAAACTCGTAATAAACCGTAACGGAAAGAAACCCTAACCTTACTTGTGACTAGAAAAGGTCAGGACACCGGTGACGACTCAAAAGGTTTAAACGACCGTATAACTCACGTCGTGAAAGTGTCGTAGTAGAAAGTCCTAAACGTTATCGAGTTGACCTTAAGGTAGTGGAGGTGATCGAAACAAGCATCACTACGAAAGGTCCCGGGTAAACTTAAGTGTAAGATCCTACAGACCGAGATCCACTCACTAGTGTGGTAGCACTAATAGACCCAACACTTCTAGAAAAAACATGTCAAGAAGGCACATAAGAACGGTGGAGAAGAATTATAGAAGACGAAGACAATCCAGGTATGGTAAAGACAGGAAATAACACGGGTAGAAATGTACTTTACAAGGGAACCATAGACATTAAAAGAGTTTCGCTAGAGATCAAAAAGGGTAAGACAACAAAAGAAGATAAAGAAACGTAACTAGCGATTCCTTCAGAAAGAATAGACAGGAACGATAAGAAACCTTGAGACGTAAGTCTACAAATATAGAATGGAAAAGAGAAAACGAAAAACGAAAAGAAGAAATGTGTCGATAAACATTCCGGAGGGGTCTGTCGGTAAAATGAAAAAACGTAAAGAAAAAGAACCCCTACCAGAACTAGGGACAGAGGACACACAGTACTTGGAGGTAGGTATCAAGTAGTCCGTGAGACAGATAGTCTAGATCAGGGAATTTAGATAAAGAGTGAAGGTGACATATCAGTATTTCCTAAACTAAATCCGTATGGCCTTACCAGATCACAAAAAGGGATAAAAGAAGTTAAAGTCAGACTTAAACCGTTATTCCTCAAGTACTAGACTCGGTGTCAGTCGAGGGCCAGAACGCGTCAATCTACTACAAATCTTTACGAATTAGACTATGGACTTATGAACTTCAATGGTCAAACCATATTATTATACATAAAATAGAAACGGGGACCAAGGACTGTTACTTCAGTTTCAAATTGGGTACTTTAAAGGATTCACTACCTTTACAGAAAGCAACAAGTATAAGTTGTATGAACTTAAATTCGATCACTTCACTGAGTCCAACCCTAAGATCTAACGAAGTTTCACCTCTGACCAGTAATCTTTCTGGTTCGAGTACTAACCGGGACAGGGAAAAGTACTCTCCTCCACTCGGACCTTTAACTCAATATTCCTGTGAACTTGTCGTTTTAAGACTCTTAAAGGTCCAACCAGTCACAAAACTATACGACCGTTCCACTGGGTGAACATGTTCCGTACTGTCCAGAGGTGGGGTAGGGGGGATGTATGAAATGGGATACGTAGAGAATGTAGACCGATAACGACTCAATATAGAAAATTTATTTATTCGACCATTAGTATTCATTTCGTGAAAGGACTCAAGATCTCTTAACAGTCTGGAGTCCTCCGCAATACTCTTAGGGATTTAAACATCAACCGGTCCATCTTAACGTCCAACGAACCACTGACGCAAAACGTCGACCGTAGACTTCACACCTCAGAACACCCTGACTCGGGAAATGGGTACCCTAGACACGATTGAGACGTATGATAGTCTTAAATCAACTTAACTATCTGTGAGTAAACTGTTACTTCTAAATCATAACTTTTCTTTGGTGTACAAACCCCAGTCTTTTGTGATGTTTGGTCTGTTTTCCTTCATCTTCTTTTAAGATCATCTCTTTATCGTTCATACGTCTAAGAGTCCACCCTGTCCAGAACTGAACAAGGTCCAAGACTTTCACACCGAAGTTTCCAACATTCGTCTACTATCTGTTCTAGTCGAAACTTTGAATAAAAATTTTTTTAAGATTTCTGTCGTGAACTGAACTGTGAGATCCTACAGACCGAGATCCACTCACTAGTGTGATAGCACCAATAGGTCCAGTAATTCTGGAAAATACATGTCGAGAAGACATATAAGAACGGTGGAGAAGAATTATAGAAGACAAAGACAATCCAAGTATTGTAAAGACAGGAAATAACACGGGTAGAAACGTACTTTACAAGGGAACTATAGGGACTAAAAGAACTTCTCTAGCGATCAGAAAGGGTAAGATAAAAAAGGAGAAAGAAACGTAACAAGTGAATTCTTTCGTATCATAGGTCAGGGTAGTCAAGTACCGTTTATCTACCCTTTTTTGAACTTTGTCACTGTCTGAAGTAAAAGAACCCGAGATTTTAGTGACGTCTGTCCCTGACGTCGGTACTTTCATTTTCTACGAACGAGGAACCTTCTTTTCGATACTGCCTGGATCTGGCACATAAGAAACGACTGTTTCCAGACATATCAGTTTTGATACCAAAAAGATTATCAGTACATGCTACACTCTTTAACCTGATATTTCTCCTGACTCGTGACTTCTTAATTACGAAAACTTGACACCACGACTCTTCTGAGAACTCTCAGGGAACCTGTTGTCCCTATGGACAGTCAGGATTTCCTTTACTTGGGACTTATAAGTAACCTTCCTGATTACGACTTCGACTTCGAGGTCATCAAACTGGTGGACTACGTTTCTCGACTCAGTAACCTTTTCTGGGACTACGACCCTTTATAACTTCCGTCCTCCTCTTCCCCTACTGTCTCCTACTCTACCAACCTACAGTAGTAGCTGAGTTGCCTGTACTCAAACTCGTTTGAGTCCCTTTATCAATTGTCTTCAAAATACGTGACGTCATGTACCCCAGTGTTTCTCAAATTGTACCGACTGACTTGTCGTCGTTGTTTACTGTTGTGTCTTAACCTCACCAATCTACTTCTTCCCAATGTCCCTCTGACTAATCTTTCGGCCAACGTTACAAGGTGTCTTGTCTCTCCTTGCTATACCCCGTTCCCATCATTCTCACCTCTACCAGTGTATGTTCTACTGTGTCTTTCGAATATACAGAAAACTTCGAATATTTTATAAGAATAAAGACTTCTTTATTAATATGTTCACCATTTAAGTTTCGAAATAACCACTTTCAACTCTAAGTCCACTACATCCTCTCCTGGATCGTATACATGTATAAACACACTGGAACCAATTCGACAAATTAGTAGACTTAGTGTAAAAGAATTAAAACTTTTACTCTTGTTATTAAGAAAAAGAAGGATGAAGTATCTCAAACCTCTACTTCATTCCATTATATACAGTCTCGTGAAGTATTTAAACATCCCCTTACGCTGAAGACTAGATATAAAGAAGAAGAGTAGTGTTGACTTTCGTTTTATTTTCGATCAACCTAATGTAAAGAAAAAACCTATAGAAGTAGGATGAATTTTAACTAAGGAATAAAGTCCTTGTCAGCCAAGTATCTCCACGGGGACTAGAGAAACACACATACTTGATGTAATTAAAGAGTCGGAATTTTCTCCTCACACCCTACACCCACATTGACATCCCGAAGAACAAAGTAAAACTCGACCCTTCCTCTTCTCTCTACCCTCACTAATCAGTCGCCCCCTCCCTTAACAACGTCGAAGGTTGGACCGTCATGGACTTCTCTCTCTCCGTACAACTGTCGCGTCTAGGGTCCAACGTAAGACGGTCAACAATTTGTAAATCGTCCCGACGACGATTCAGAGAAGTCAGCACAGACTGAGACACTCTGGGGTATCTGTCGTCGGGTGGTCCGAAGGGGCAGGGACCCTAAGAGGTCCGTTCTTGTGACCTCACCCAACGGTAAAGGAAGAGGTTACGTACTTTCACTTTTCACTTTCACTTCAGTGAGTCAGCACAGGCTGAGAAGCGCTGGGGTACCTGACGTCGGAGGGTCCGAGGAGGCGGGTACCCTGAAAGGTCCGTTCTAATGACCTCACCCCACGGTAACCGAAGAGACTTCAGTTAAGTAACAACTACTCTACGAAGGGTCTTTATCTTCTTACACCGAAAGTCAAATCACAAACACACCTATTGATAGAATCTTGTCGACAAAATAAGTAGTCCCGTCTCTGGAACAGAATAAGTGACGATGTAGGGGTCATGGATTGTCATATAGACATGACACAGAGGAATTATTTTAGAACAACTTCCTTCTGTAAAAAACATTTCGTAGAAGTATTATAAATGATTTGAAAGAATCTAGTATGAATTGTACATGTTGATACGAATACTTGCATAAAAAAAAACTAAGAGACTTTACATAATATATATGGGTACACCAGGTGTCTCAGATCAACCAAGAGGGAAGAATTGTAGAAAGTATGGATAACGGGTGGAGGTAGAGGTGACGGTGAAGGAAGTGACTTAGGGAACGGAATGGACCTAATAACATAGCCATCAAAATTCGACTATAGGATGGAAGTCTAGACTATGGGAGGTGGGAGGGGAGGATAACGACGGTCTCACGTCGTAGACATTCCATGGTTAAAATCAGAGGACATAAACTCATAAATTCCTAGGACATTATGAAGGTAAAATGAATCTCGTTACCCAAAGGTCGACTCTACAAGGTTGTCTGACTGTACAGTGTCGGTCGACGCTCCCTATCTACACAGCACATAGACACGACAGAGAGTACCTTCGCAGGACTCTCTCCATTTGCGACAAATATATAATCAAGGAGAAGTGAAAGACGGTATTCCCACCACAGTAGACGTATAGACTCCAATCTATAAAGAGGGTCGTTAGAAGTAAGGTCGAACACGAAGAAGGTCGGGTCGCAAAGAGTACTACATGAGACGTATACAATTTATTCGTCTCACTGTCATATGTCGGAATTACATGAGGAAAAGGATAAACCTTGGTCAGACAACAAGGTACAGGTCAAGATTGACAACGAAGGACTGGACGTATGTCCAAAGAGTTCTCCGTCCAGTCCACCAGACCATAAGGGTAGAGAAAGTCTTAACAGGTCTCAAATAACACTAGGTGTGTCAGTTTCCGAAACCGTATCAGTTATTTCGTCTTTATCTACAAAAAGACCTTGAGAGACAGAAAATTTTTCCGATAATTTACTTAAAAGGGGAAGGGTAGAGACTTTCTGACCTAAAAGACGTATATAAAGTTGGTCTTGTTGTATAACTTACGTTTTCGTCTATATTCTTAGGTTATGGAAGAAGACTCGGTCTGTAATTCTCTAAACAAATTTTACATTTTGTATCAAGAAAACAAAACCTTAAACATCGATAAAAGTATTTTGTGACACAATTATACACAATTATATGTCACTATGTCTCAAATAATAATAACGAAAATTCAATTACTTAAAAAATTTTAAGACTCAAATTTGAAGAGTATGTCATTTACTATAATCTATATTAGGTGTAATTGTGTTCGAGAAACCTGGTTTTTTCGAATTCTAAATAACCCTACTGGTTTATCAAACAAGTCTTTTGGGTTTGGTTAAAAAACCGGTTGTGTTTTGAAACCATTAAGAGATAGACGTGGAAAATCTATCGTCTAAGGAAACTCTCGTAGTCTGACCTTTTAACCTTATAGAACATTGAACCCTCTAATCACAAGAAGTCATGTACTACTGTAAGTTAAAAACAACTAGGAACTAATAAAAGTTCACCTGGTATATCATCATAAAACAACTCACAGGACGAATGACGGAGATTCCCGTCGGAAAAGAAAAAGGGAAAACTATGAACAAAGGTCTGGGAAGTAAAAATCGTCCTTTAAAATGGTCCTTTCGTCATTCCTTGAAAACGTCACCACTGATTAGGAATAAAAGAAATGAAGATGGTGGAAAACAATACAAATCTCCAATAGTTCCCTTTCGACAAGTTTTTCACAATCGTCTGAAGTCCGAAGTCATCTCCGGATGTGTCAGTTATCGACACTATAAGACTCAACAATAAGTCAAAGTAAACTTACTGTCATTTGTAAACTTTAGTTTCTTAGTAACTTAGTATACCACACTTCTTTTAAATATTTCACATAGGTGATTCTCTTTAAGTAGGTCTTAACAAAAAATCAGGACGAATGACGAATATTAGACAATTTACGTGCACTGTTACAAACAAACATAAAGAATAGATGGTCCACTGTTTTGGTTAGGTGGTTTCTATTTAAACAATATTCCCTACAAGTAATGTATTTTACACATCATTTAAATAAAATTAAAACGTAATGAAGCCAGAAACTGTTTTTATTTGGTAACGTCTTGTTTCATTTTTTTAGGACGGACGGATGGATGGATGAATGTACTTTGATACTTTGACCTATCAAAGTTGAAAGACATAGAACCATAAGTAGGATAAAAAAAAAGTAGTAAGAATCACTGAAACATATGAATGAAACTTAAATCTTCCAGGGAATGATAATTACTCGAACATTTCTAAACTAACAGTAAAAGTCCGAATAACACCAATATTTTAATAGTCCGTTTACAAGGGCATACGAAAGTAAACCGAAAAATATAGAAATGGATTATAAAAACCATCGGAATTTTAAACGTATCACTTGTCCTCGTGATTTTGTCTAAATAAAATATGAAAATAAAGAAACTATCAACTCATTGAACCTTCATTAATTTGACAGTTTAAAAAGGATATAACGTATATTCCTTGAATTATTACTAAATGAAAAACTTGATATAAAACAAAATGAAAACTATACCACACCCAAGAAAGGGAGTTACGTTTACTAATACCAAGACTTTCAGTGCATCTCCGGAAGTACTCTTATCTTCTGAAGATTAAACTTCTAGAGTTAATCGCCATAAATAAACCCCGATCTTTATTCTGGACTAATAAATAGTCGACAAAAGAATTTGGTGTCAAAAGGAACACAAGAGAATCCGATCTCTACTTCTCCTTCGGAAAAACCTAACCTCGCTACTACTATTACTACCTAAACTAGGTTCGTGTGAAGGTCTAGGTCTATTCATGTCTTCGAGACTTCTCAGTCTATCACTTCTATACCTTTTATTTTAGTCCATACAAAAATGACAACCATCGTAATTCTTATCCTTAGAAGAGGAAAATTATTTAAGTTTTCTACATACCTCTGTTTGTAGAGTACGAGAAGAGTAACAAAATCTCCGGGAAGATGACAAGGACATTATGGACAAATTGTCTATGTACCCACTATTTCTCAACATAGAAAAAAACAAGATAAGAAAAGAAGAGAGAGAAAAACTTAGAAATACGAATTCACAAACTAGGTGATCCTATATAAATAACGTTTGTCTCTATTCTAAAATAAAACTACATGACTACTCTAATAACAATTTTTAATAGAGACTTAAAAATTTATTGTAAGAAACTATATTTTCATTCTTTGTGTATTTTATTACCTTTTGAGTATACATTTATCGGGAGAGAGTTTACAAATGAATAAACAACGGTATGGTTATCGTCTTTACCTTACTTAACTTACTGGACGAGTCGTGAACAAAAGTCTCATGCTACATAATCCAATATAACTTTAAGACAATTAAATTTTGAACTCTTATAACTCGACGTACCTGTAAGATTTAGTTACTCGGATAAATCCGTGTTCCTCCTATGATTACGACCTACTTCAATTACACTAACTTCCCCTCTCCTTTCACCAACCTTGGGGAGTTCACGATCAGACTTTTCAAACCTCAACTTTTTTTATCCGGGGTCTCTCGATATTAGACCGAAATTCGTAATACTTCTCCAGAGTTTTTCTAATAGGGGAATCCCTTTACGACACCACTCTAGTAAAGTAAATGAGAAATAAAATTAGAACACGAATAGATCTGTATCTTAATAAAATATTATCACTTTTACTGGGTAGGTTTTGTGTCAGAAGGGTACACTACGGTCTTTGAACTCTAAAAAATGACAACCTGGTGATCCAATACCTATATTATCGTAAGGATTGGGTTCTTCGTAGTGTCCACTTTTGTCAAACAATCCTAAATCTTTTTTATACATTTAATATTCCCAATTTATTAAATCCAGGTCTCGTATTACAATTAGAAATCTTTAACTGGAGATTCTCATTTATGGACATAAGACGAAGTCTCAAAGAACCATGTGTACAGGTCTGGAACTACTCGATAGTCATACCAATTTAAACAACGGGAAAAATAAGAATATATTTACGGGGAGAAAGTCTCATTAAAGACCCTAGAGGTAAAGCTATCCACCCCAAAATTGTGTGTACTGAAATATAGTCATTGAAGGTTTACGAGACACATTAAAAAGAGAGACTTCCCTTCAAATTAACCAAGAATATCAAACAATAAACCACTACAAAAGGTATAGAGAGATTGTATTGAACTTTTGTATCCCGGTTGAAAACTTCAGTAACCATTCTACTGTCGTTAGGAAGACATAGACTAAACATTCCTAAAAAAAGATTGTAAAAACCATCGAAGACTCAACAGGAATTAGAAGTCTGTCGTCTGTAAAGCAAAGTAAGAAAACCGTAAAGAATGGGAGAATCACTGTAAAGAGACGATGGAGGATCAATTATACTGAAGAAGAGATTATCAAAGTGTACAAAGTAGGAAAATTAATCGGACATTTACGAAACATCGGTCTTTAACAAAAATATAGTTGTGTAAGTCGAGGTCGGAAATGAGTAGAGAGGTTGTAATTACATTATCCGTGTCTCTTTCCGGGACTTTATCAAAGTAACTAATTAATTAACTCCTTCCTCTAAATATCTCATTTTCTCTCTTCATATTACTATTCGTTGACATGACGACGACGATTCAGTGAAGTCAGCATAGGTTGAGACACACTGGGGAATCTGCCGTCGGATATATTGAATTTACTCTGTTTGCTGTCTTATACAACAACCTCTTGACCTTCTTCGGTTCAAGTCTATCACATTATTACTACCTGTTTCTGTCATCTTTATGGAACTCTCTACGGTCTCGCAGATTAAGTCACCGTTTCCAAATCTACCCTTTATAAAAAATAATAACATACACAAATAAAAACCGACACGAGTCAGAAGTGACGACACGCCCGAAAAGAGATCAGCGGTACTCGTCCTCGATGAGAAGTAACGTCACGTACCCAAAGAGTGACGCCACCGAAGGGAACAACACCTCATATCCGAGATCCCACGTGTCCTAAGTTGTCACACCAAGGACCCGAAATCTCTTGATCAACACCATGTGTCCAAATCAACCAAGTACCACACATCCTAGCAGAACCTAGTCCCTAGTTTGAGTATAGAGGACGCAACCGTCCACCTAAGAAATGGTGACGTGGTGGTCCTTTCGGGGTCTAACCTTTATAAATTCGTAATACATTTTTAATTTTATCAAAATTCACGGCCGTATTGACCATTGATGTGATCGTCTCTAACTTTCCTTAACTTTTGCAACCAAAATCCGGTTTCTCTTTAATAGAAAACAACTTTTCTTATAATTGTTCCCGAAATAAGGTAATCACGTAAATCCCCGAAGGATCGTCAAAGTAGAAAACATACTCGTGTCATTAACAGATCAGGTTGGAGAAGGAGAGTCTACTTTTTTTTGTTCGAAAGTTTCCTATTTTATTAAACAGACACTAGTATCATGTTCAATTCCTGTCTAGTCACACTAGACGGACTTAGTTTAACTAAGGAACCAAGATTCTGAGGGTAGACGAATATATCTTAATGAGTCCGTAATCCTCTCTATCGAGTCCTTTTGATATAACTCTGTTTACATTACAATAAACTGACTGCTAGACTAGGTACCTGATTAGTATCCTACCTAAACTGACCTGGTACCAAAGGGTCGGAATCGTGATGACTGTAACACCGGGTCTACTAAGAAACAAAACTCCCCAAACCCCACCGACATCTGACAAATCGTAGTAGGAGATGGTGATCGTGGAGGAGTCAACTCCATTCTTAATAAAAGTCTGTAACGGTCTATAGGAAACTCCTCCTTTAAGAGAGTGTAAACCTGTTGATGACCTGATTTGGGGTGTTACCGTCTTGCATAATGATCACGGAATTAACGGGTTAGGGAGTAGGTTCCATCCGAAACATAAGACAGGTAAATCGGGATCGTCAGGAACAGTCTGTCCCGATAGTTAGTCAACCCTAGTCATATGTTCTATTTTGGACAAAAGGTAAGGATCAGATCTCCCGTTCCAAATCCCATTAAACATTCAGGTATACACTTTGAATATGAGAGTAAAAGAGAAGAGAGAACTTTAATGAAATCACCGTTACTTATTTCTATGTACATTTGATTTTGGTGTAACAAAATTTATTCTCTTCCATAAGTGTTCATTTAAGTGGTATGTGATCTTAAAACTGTGATCATTAACGAAGCCGATACGCATTACTATCGTGGTTATGTCAGAGGGACATAACAAGTCAAAACGATGTAGAAACAAAGAAACGGAGAGCACTTATACTGATTTACGATTCTAAAACACTGTAATCGAAATCTGGTAGGAGGACCGACAAGTGACCCAAATAAACCAAGTGTCAAAGATCGAAGATGAGTTATTAACGTCGTTGTCGATCACAAGGGCGGAGAACCAGTGGGAGTGACGGTGACAAGAGGCCTATAATTAATAGTGAAAGTCTATGCTCAAACATACCCTGACCTATATGGTCAATCTTTCACCGAAAATCAGGGTTTGATTTATCATGTTCGATTAAAGAAACTTTCAAGGGAAACACATAAAGAAAATGGAAGTGAAACCACTGTGGGTATCTATAAGTCGAGTTCATTGCTAAACCGGAGAGATGTACCTTTCTGTGAACATCCTTTGTCCGTTTCCTCTCGGTCTAAATCACCTCCTGTTGACTGGAACCCTAGTTATTAAGGAGAAGTCCTTCTAGACTATCTTAAAATTTCTCAAACATACAGACAGGAAGAGTCGAACCATAAATCGGTGTCATCTTAAATTTGGGAGGAATTGGGAGAGATCTTAATAGTCTTAACAGTTAAGATAGTGACTTTAAGTTTTCTCTAAGACTATATACTTAGTTGAGGAAATTTAAGTGTACTGTTTTTCCACAGAACGAATATCATACCAGTTAATATACTGACAATCAAGGAAAATTCCCTAAAATTTTTATTTACGACGACAATTATCGAGGTAAATAGGTGTCTTTGTCTCGATACTTTATGTCCCTCACCCATTAGATGGGCAACATATCTTCTTACAGTCGACCAATCAGTCATTGTCTACGGACTTGAGGTAACCGTCGAGATTTGAAAACACACAACAAAAATTTTGATCCATTCCTTCTCTCTCGAACGAAACTACAAGAGACCAAAGAAAAGAATAGAAGAAGGTAGAATGTCAACCAGATCCGACACAAAATGAGACACCGAAAGTAAAGACTAAGGAAGATACTTTAATCGTATCCATCTTAATCATATTTTACAATCCTAAAGAACAACAATAACAATAATTTTTATCTTGTCAAACCATCTTTTGGACCGAGAAACAACGACACCTGAAACACTGTAGTCTCTTAAGTAACCAGAAGACCCTTAATGTACCTTAGTACATAAGAATAGAGGTCACTCAAAACTATATCTGAAAAATATGAAAAACTCCTGTATTCTGGAGTTTATAACGTACGTTAATAGAAACATGAATATTTACTAAAAAGTAAAAAAATTAGAAGTTTTATCAGATATCTCAATATGACGAAATTGTTATTTGTAAAACTGTTTGAAGATATACACTACGATTCTCGACGTCTTTCTTGAAAGACGAAATAAATTTAGTGTAGGACTAACGAATTCTCAATTTTTATAGAAGAACTAGACATTAGAGACCGAAGAACAGTGTAAAGGAGGTAGGTAAGAAAGTTGACTCTTAAAAAAAACATGGATAGGACACGGTCCGTATCACATCCATGTCTCCTATTTTGTAATTCGTCTTTTTTATGGAAGACTCGAAACTGTCTCGAAAATCAAGTCTACCTATTCGTTCGTTAATGTTTGGTCGTACAACCAATTCATGACACTAAACACGTGACCGTCTCCACTTCTCCTTTCCTCATCCATTCGGACTTTTACTACACGGATTCAGAACCCGAACCGTTTGATCTTTGTCGAAGGACTTCCCGCACTACCGAGTCGGTTTGGACTTAACTCAAATTCAATATATTCTCGTCCCTCTTCCCATTTAACGGAATATTTCTTTCGACTCGTGTCTTCTTAATTATGAAACCTTGACACCACAACTTCTTCTGAGAACTCTCAGAGAACCTGACGTTCCTCTAGGTTGGTCGGGTAGGATTTCCTCTAGTCAGGATCCACAAGTAACCTTCCTGACTACAACTTCGACTTTGAGGTTATGAAACCGGTGGACTACGCTTCTCGACTGAGAAAACTTTTCTGGGACTACGCACCTTTCTAACTCCCGCTCTCCTCTTCCCCTGCTGTCTCCCACTCTACCAACCTACCGTAGTGGCTGAGTTACCTGTACTCAAACCCATTTGAGGTCCTCAACCACTACCTGTCCCTCCGGACCGCACGATGTC
The DNA here is from genome assembly GCA_006410555.1 of Capra ibex. NCBI lineage: Eukaryota > Metazoa > Chordata > Mammalia > Artiodactyla > Bovidae > Capra > Capra ibex. The sequence goes on along the minus strand of SJYO01033645.1, from coordinate 47,264,168 downwards.
AGGTACCCCAGCGTTTCTCAACCTGTGCTGACTCACTGACTTGACTTGATTTTCTCATACCGGAAACTTCACTCTGTTCATTGAAATTGGTATAAGGTCAATTTGAGAAGACAATTATTTGAACAAGGAAAATTGACACGGAGTGTTCGACTCTCTTTAAACCAAGACTCGTACATTATATTCTAATTAAAAACATATAGAACATCGTAATTAGTACAAACCAAATACCGGTAGAAGTACACCTAACGATTACTACACTTTTAAACATTTCATAACTTATGATTCCTTTCCTTCGTCGACCTACAAGGTCTATAAGTAATAGGTCAGTTTAATTCAAAAATTATAAATATTAGAATTGTAAAAAGTTTGTTTTTTCCCTTTGGCTTTTTCACACACTAATCTGACGTAACACAGTTACAAAAGAAGTGTCTGGTCAGAGACCGATTCCGTCTAACGAAATATAACAATACACCATCCCATAAACCATCTAATAAAATCCACCAGATTCTAGAGAGTGTACACATTAAAGATCACTCTGACAACCGTATTAAATCTGTATTTTTGGAAATATACCTAACTATGGAAAAGAACATGTTCCATTTAAAAGTGTAGATCATATTAATCGATAAGAAAAAGGAATCAGACTGTGTCGAGATTTACTTTTCCGACTAGTTCCTAAAAACAGACAAAAAAAAAAAAAGGGGGTAAACAACCCCCAAAACAAAACAAAATTTTTAGACAAAATACGATCGAAAGACTCACTTGAACGGGTAGAAATTTTCAAAAGAGAATGAACTTCCTCTACGTGATGAAATTAGACACACCAAAGAGAATGACAACAAGACACTATTGAGAACTCATTTAAAACGGGTCGTTTATGGGAAGGTTCTGAAATGTCAGTCGAAAGAAATATACACCCTCTGAAAAAATGGACCTTTTCTTTATACATATGTAGTTTCTATTTAAACCCCTCTTCCTTTTAAGGGTCTTTCGTAAAAGGAAAGAATTGACCAAAATCAACCCCGACCCACAACGTGTAATACATAAATTATATTTAACCACCTTAGTATTCACGATTTATATCTCCTACTAAAAACTTCCCTAAAAAAAAGAATGAGTCACAGATCCACTAACAATTTATCCTAACCGATATCAAAAGTGAATGAACTTGGTGATAAGTGACCACTTAGATCTACACCCACCATCTATACCTTTCTTCAACCGAGTCGAATTACTATAATAATTACTGAAATAATACACTGACGGTAAGAAAGGAAAATAAGAAAAATTGAAGTCCTCCATATAGGTTATACGGATCGTTGAAAGTTCTCTTTTAGAGTTAGTAGAGAAGAAACACTTTATGTTTCAAGTACTGGATAGTCTAAAGTATCTCGAACATAGTATTGAATCACTCAATACTTACTACTCAATTAAATGGACTGAAAGAAATTTAAAATAAGGAAAACAGAAAGAGGGTAAACGATAACGGGACTTTGTTTTCGTATAGGACAACACTACATTTCGTACTTACCTCTTTGAAGGTTCCGTCTGACAATCCCATCGTCCCTCCGTCCCTAATTCGTCCCACATCCCCTACCCTTCGTCATAAAAAAACAGAAGTCTGAGAATTCCCTTTCCAACGATGGGTGACTCCTTCCCTTCCACAATAAAAGAACCTAATCTCAACCCTTTCCCTCCTGTATAAAAATTTTTATGTCATAAATTCTTCGAGGGTCAAACTGGAATGAACAAAGATGTTAATAACTCGTCTTCGTACTTTCACTTTCAGAGAGTCGACACAGGTTGAGAAACAATGGGGTACTCGATATGTCAGGTACTTTAAGAGGTCTGGTCTTATGACCTCACCCATCGACAAGGGAAGAGGTCCCCTAGAAAGGTTGGGTCCCTAACTTGGGTCCAGAAGACGTAACGTCCGCCTAAGAAATGGTCGACTCGGTGGTCCCTTCGGGCTTCGATCTTTGTCACGTGATTTATTTTGAGAGTCCAAAATGGGACACGCAAGATGAGGAGACAGTAAATCGGTGGTAACTTATTGACAATGAGTTACTGTCACCATCCAAACGATACAAAGTCTTCACGATCCTAGAGATTCTTCCACCTACTTACCGACTCCTACGGTACTCTGGTCTTACTTGGTAGAGAGTTCCCACTACTTTGTGGAGTTTCCCAAGAGAGCTAAAGACGGGACTACTACTACATACCGTTGAAACGAAAGTGACTTTTCTGACAACTTTTACTGCGAAAGAATCCTGGTAGGAACTCTCACTACGGTGGGAAAAAAAGTAAAGTGTCACGAAGTACATCTTATGTAATTACAGTCACTGATAGAATGTAGTAAAAGGAATAGGTAAGGAGAAAATTTTAAAATCCAACATAAGTAAAATTCAAAAAACAAAGAACAATAAACCAAAGCAAAACAAAAACGATAACATTCATTAAGAAATAACCTATTAAAACAACTTGTAACCCAAAAGAGAGAGAATTTTAGCAAACTTCCTGATTACTTCTCATTCTACTTTCACATTTTGAATTAAAGCGGTCTATCAATCTTGTGACCCCTGTACTAACCCATGTACTACTAGTACTTATAATTTTTGATTAGTCACTTTCATCAAACTCCTCTTTTCGATTACACGAAAACCCCTCGTCTTCACAAAATGTATGTCTAATCATCGTTTTATTTAGGTATTATATTTGACTTGAGTACACTTACAAATTTGAAAAAATTAGACCCTCTTCTCTTTAGTAATACATACAGAAGATTCAAGGTTGTCTCGTCTCCAAGAATTGGACCTGAACTACCTACTTGAAATCCCCTTAGAGTGTGTACAAATAACACTCTACCTCCTTGGTTTGAAAAACGGGTAGAGTTTACTACCAACACATAAAAAATCTTCCCTTGTACATGTACACTAACTTTAGGGGACGGACGACAATGGGAGAGTGTTAGGGGTTGGAAAAGACTAGTAATCTTAAGACTAGATTCTACTATAGAAGACGAGAACGTCAATATAAAATTACTTACGTCTCGGTTAGTCATAAAAGAAACTGATTTAACAGAAACTGATTTAGACAAAAATCATGATTCGTCGATCTTTTCTCTGTAATTCCTGTACTCTGTAAAAGTCAAGGTAAAGATATATGTCATCGGAAGTGGTAGTCTTCCTTCGACCCGTCTAAAATAACTTACATGACTTCATTAATTAGAAGTAATCCTGAGAACGGTACCGGAACATTTACTTTTAAATACTATTCTCCTTTTAGACCGTGATATAAAATTATGGTCTCACGGTTATAAATTTCTATCCATATTTCTAAAGACTCTTAAAAAATTACCAGGGTTCCAGTACATAATAATCGAATTTTAAGAAATTCTTCAGGTCCGATGTAAATGACTATACTTACGTTCTTCCTCTCAAAATATATTTATTCCCGTTCACTTGTAAGTTTACGACTTGAGACCATCGAAAGGTGTGTGATAAACCGTCGTACAACATTTTCCTGTGGGTGTCTAAAGACACACTCACTTAAGAGGGACAGGAGTCGAAGGAACGCCGATCTAGTCATACGTCAAAGTGGATTAAAGAACACACGTAAGGTTTTTTCTCTTCTTTTCGTGCTCCAACTATTCGACATGTCTCTGACATCATCTTCCTCGCACGAAAGAAGGTCGAATAGGACCGAAAAAAATCTACAGACTTATCCGAACATACCGCTACAACTTGGAGGTAAAATATTACATTGTGTGTGGTTGAACGTGTCGGGATTAACATGTACTTGTTTACGTCGACGGTGTCTTCAATCCTCGAGAGTGTAAGCCGTAGTACTACGAAAGACCGTCGTGTCAGAGAAGGTCACAGTCCGAATGTCTTAAGGTTCACTAATACCAATGGTAAAACATTGAATTAATAACCTTGGTTAACAGGAACTTTCAAATCCCTAATATAACACAAAGACATTTCGGGATCATATGGTCCCTTCTTCGACTTTCCAAAAGGGTTGTTTAGAAAGGAAGAAACTACAAAACCGGTGTCAGCATAGTCTGTCGTGAACCTTACAAGAACTCCGAACCTCATCGTCAAGATTTAAGTCCGGGACATCCGGTCCCTTACACCAAAGGTCTAATGTCTCTTACAAGAGTAGAGAACATAACCTCAAGTGAATGTGTAGTAAATAAATTTCATACGAGTGTAGTGAATAAATTTCATTTGATAAATTGTCAGTCATCGGAAAGATAAGTACCGTTCATGACTACTAATGTAAGAAGAACAACCTTATAGGGTAGGGAAAGATATAGACAATATTGATAACTGATTTCGATGGATTCCCGGTCTCCCTCTTAAAAATTTTCGTTCGGTTTATTCTGTACCATCAAAGGAGATGTACTTTTTTATAATATAGTTACTTAGTTTGAGGTAGGAAGACGAAAATTCATAATTATGAACCCTTAAATTTGATACAGAGATATAGACAGGAGTTTCTTACCAGAGTCTTCGTAGACATAATGTCTTTATCAACGAACTCGTCCAGATTCTATGTTTAATGTACTCCAAAATACTTGGTCCGAAGGACCCATCGAGATCACCATTTCTTGGGCGGACGTCCTCTGTGCCTAAGTCAGGAACCCAACCCTTCTAGGGGACCTCCTCCCGTGCCGTTGGGTGAGGTCATAAGAACGGGGACCTCTTAAGGTACTTTTCTCCTCGGTCCGTCCGACGTCAGGTCACCGAGCGTCTCAGTTGGTGTTGAGCTCGTTGAATCGTGTGTACGTACGTACGACACTTGGTTCTTTGACTTACTGAAAGGGTACCCGTGGTGACGTGTGTCAAACCTTATACCTACATGTAAGGTATAGACTTTGAATCGTTGTACGTCTCTTCATCCTCAAAATACTTTAATTCAGACACAATCTTGTTTCCGTCCGATAAAATGGGATACCTTTTTTAACACTAAAGACCTCAGTCCATCTGGCTGGATTCAAACTTACAAGTAAAGAAAATGTTCAACATCCGGTATGGTTCAATCAAATGAATTAGAGAGACTGGAAGTCAAAAGAAGTAGTTAACTTACTACTATTAAGAATGGAACGTTCCAATGGTCCTTCTAGATTAATTTCATTCTTCTTTCGTCTCATACTATACATTATCTCAGTAATTATATTAGTAAAAATTGATGATTTTTGTTTTGATACCGGCCTCAAAAATTTATTCATATATGAGAAGATTCTTATCCTATAGAAGACCCTATAGTTGAAAGACGAAAGGAGGAGGAGTTTTAGAAAGTAATTCTTTTTTTTAGTAAATAATGTGGGGTATTTGTGTTGTACCGTCTGGCGATAAAAGTGATGTCTTGATAGGATGTCTGATCACGACACACTATATTACTTTTACTACAGTAATTTTATGGGATAAGTCACATACCTACTTCTCAGACATAATGGTCGGACCTTACACCCTTTACAGAAATGAACAGATAAAAAGAAGGAGTCACAAAAGTAATAAGTCCTTAATTTGTATGACTTTCAAATGATTCATGAACCGTATCTCGTTCTCTTTATAACCTAGGTCAGGAGTATTTCGAATATAAGGTCACTCCCTTACATTTCTCTTCTCTACTACTATTTCCGGTACTTTCACTATTTACATCCTATTACTCTCTCCTTAACCCTCTCAAACGAAATATATTTCACCAATCCTTATTGGAGAGACTTCACTCTGTACTTCTTAATAACTTTCGGAAGAGAAATCCTATCTCCTTTAGTAAGTAGGATTGTAAGATTGGTACTTAACGAACATGTTAATAATTTTGAATTTATAAATAGAGTTTTCGTAGAGATATTAATATACCGACGGTCTTTAAGGAAAAAAAGTAAGGTAGTAGGAAGTGGGTACACAGATAGGACTGACACTCAGATTAACCAAACTATCTCCCACTACTCCCACTCTTCGTCGACGAGAAGATCAGGTGTGTCACCGTCGAATAATCTTACCACATACGGTCGTACTTCATATACTCCTGTCCTCCTCCCACAATCCTACCTGACTCGTGTGGTCACTTTCTGAATCTTTCCGAATCCAATGCATGAGTATTGGATTCTGCATCTAATAATCAATTTCGTCGTACAGTAAGTGACTCCTATTCCCTCTTTTGAACTTACATTAAAATACAAATTGATAAATCCAATATTACACAACTACTACATAGTCGAGAAAGCTTGATACGTTTAGAAAAAGAATAATTGATACATGTATAGTAAAGACATCGTTGGACAAAAATGTCATCTTTAACTTACTTTTCACCTCGAAAATACATAGGGAACGGGGACAGGGGGTGTCGGAAAGGACAACAGTTGTCTTGACTCGTCAATGTACAATGAATCGGTATTTTTACTTACTCAATGACCGTAAACGTCATTACAGTCATCTGGAACTGTAACAGATCTCTCATAATACGAATCACTTCATTCAGTCTCTTTCTGTCTATGACATATACAGTAGTAAATATATAACTCAGATTTTTTCTTTACTTACATATATCGTTTTGTCTTTGTCTGAGTGTCTATTTATTTTGTTTGATCACCAATGGTGATCCTCAATGGTCACCCTTCTCCGTCCCTTCCAGTTCTATCCTCATACCCTAATTCTGTATGATTGATGGTCCATATTATATTTATTCTTTACTACTATATAACATATTGTGTCCCTTTATATCAGTAATAAAATTTCATTCAAATTTACCTCATGTTGGATACATGACTTAATGACACAATATATGGACTTTGATTGTATTATGACATTTAGTTGATAAGAAGTTAAATTTTTTCTCTCTCTCTTCTATCAACCTCTTTGATATTATAAATGTCGCGTAAATGGCACGTAACTCAAGTCGAGTCAAGTGAAGTCAACGAGTCAGCACAGGCTGAGAGACGCTTGGGTACTTGGTGTCGTGCGGTCCGGAGGGACAGGTAGTGGTCGAGGGTGTGAGGTGGGTCTGGATACAGGTAGCTCAGCCACTACGGTAGGTTGGTAGAGTAGGAGACAGTAGGGGAAGAGGAGGACGGGAGTTAGAAAGGGTCGTAGTCCCTGAAAAGGTTACTCAGTCGAGAATCGTAGTCAACCGGTTTCATAACCTCAGAGTCGAAGTTGTAGTTAGGGAGGTTACTTTTGGGTCCTGACTAGAGGTAATCCTACCTTACCAACCTAGAGGAACGTCAGGTTCCCTGAGAGTTCTCAGAAGAGGTTGTGGTGTCAAGTTTGCGTAGTTAAGAAATCACGAGTCGAAAGTAATATCAGGTTGAGAGTGTAGGTATGTACTGGTGACCTTTTTGGCATCGGAACTGATCTGTCTGGAAACAACCGTTTCATTACAGAGACGAAAACTTATACGATAGATCAAACTAGTATTGAAAGGAAGGTTCCTCATTCGTAGAAAATTAAAGTACCGACGTTAGTGGTAGACGTCACTAAAACCTCGGGGGTTTTTATTTCAGTCGGTGACAAAGGGGCAGATAAACGGTACTTCACTACCCTGGTCTACGGTACTAGAATCAAAAGACTTACAACTCAAAATTCGGTTGACAAACTGAGAGGAGAAAGTGAAAATAGTTCTCCGAGAAATCAAGAAAAAGTGAAGGACGGTATTCCCACCACAGTAACGTATAGACTCCAATGACTATAAAGAGAGCCGTTAGAACTAAGGTCGAACACGAAGGAGGTCGGGTCGTAAAGAGTACTACATGAGACGTATATTCAATTTATTCGTCCCACTGTTATATGTTGGAACTGCATGAGGAAAAGGATAAACCTTGGTCAGACAACAAGGTACAGGTCAAGATTGACAACTAAGGACTGGACGTTGTCCAAAGAGTTCTCCGTCCGGTTCACCAGACCATAAGGGTAGAGAAAGTCTTAACAAGTGTCAAATAACACTAGGTGTGTCAGTTTCCGAAACCGTATCAGTATTTCGTCTTTATCTACAAAAAGACCTTGAGAGAACGAAAAAGGTACTAGGTCACCTACAACAGTTAAACTAGAGACCAAGGAGACGGAAAAGATTTTGGTCGAACTTGTAGACCTTCAAGTACCGACTTCGGACCGAACCTCTTAAAATTCGTAATAAAATGATCGCACACTATACTCACGTTAACACGTCATCAAACTCGTAAGAAACCGTAACGGAAAGAAACCCTGACCTTACTTGTGACTAGAAAAGGTCAGGACACCGGTGACGACTCAAAAGGTTTAAACGACGGTACAACTCACGTCGTGAAAGTGTCGTAGTAGAAAGTCCTAAACGTTATCGAGTTGACCTTAAGATAGTGGAGGTGATCGAAACAAGCATCACTACGAAGGATTCCGGGTGAACTGAAGTATAAGGTCCTACAGACCGGAAGCCACTCACTAGTGTGGTAGTACTAATAGACCCAGCACTTCTAGAAAAAACATGTCAAGAAGGCACATAAGAACGGTGGAGAAGAATTATAGAAGACGAAGACAATCCAGGTATGGTAAAGACAGGAAATAACTCGGGTAGAAACGTACTTTACAAGGGAACCATAGAGACTAAAAGAACTTCTCTAGAGACGACGACGACAATTCAGCGAAGTCAGAACAGGTTGAGACACGCTGGAGTATGTGCCGTCGGGTGGGCCGAGGGGGTAGGGACCCTAAGAGGTCCCTTCTTGTGACCTCACCCAACGGTAAAGGAAGAGGTCACGTACTTTCACTTTTCGTTTTCACTTCAGTGAGTCAGCACAGGCTGAGACGCTGGGGTACCTGACGTCGGGGTCCGAGGAGGTAGGTACCCTGAGAGGTCCGTTCTCATGACCTCACCCCACGGGAGAAAGGATAAGATAACAAAAGGAGATAAAGAAACGTAACTAGGGACTCCTTCCGAAAGAATAGAGAGGAACGATAAGAAACCTTGAGACGTAAGTCTACCCATATAGAAAGGAAAAGAGGAAACGGAAAACGAAGGGAAGAAAAGTGTCGATAAACATTCCGGAAGAGTCGGTTGGTAAAACGAAAATACGTAAAGAAAAAGAACTCCTACAAGAACTAAGGACAGAGGACATGTTACAGTGCTTGGAGGTTGGTATCAAGGGGTCCGTGAGGGGAATTTAGACAAAGAGTGAAGGTGACATATCAGTATTCCCTAAACTAAATCCAGTATGGATTTACCACATCACCAAAAGAGGTGAAGTTAAAGTCAGACTTAAACCGTTATTCTTCAAGCTCGATGTCAGTCGAGGGTCAGAACAAAATCGATTGACATATCTCGAAGAGGTAGAAACCGACGTTTCTTATATTAGTTAGACTAAAGCCACAGCTGGCAGACCACTACAGATGCACATCTCAGAAGAGAATAAAACAACCTTCTCTCACAAACGATACTGGTCGCACAAGAGAACCGTCTTGAGATAATCGGAAACGGAACGAAGTAAGACATGAGGTTCCGGTTTAAACGGACAATGAGGTTCACAAAGAACTGAAGGACGAAAAGGTCACGAATAAATAGTTAATGGAAGCTACTCTATCTATAATTTGTGTAAAATGTTTAATCCTTAATTGTGAAGTACTTCAATTTGTCGAAAGGGTTCAAAACCGTAAACAAAGTTAAATCAGTTCAGACTGAGGTTTCGATGAAAAAGGCATGGTCTAAAAAATATTTTGACAGTTCACTGACTAAAATTTTTCGTCAGTAAAGTTGTAATTTGTACGATCTTCTTTTTCTATAAGAAAAAAAAAGAAAAAAATTTTTTTTATAAATAAAATTAATCTCCAATTAATGAAATATTATAACATAACCAAAACGGTATGTAGTTGTACTTAGGTGGTGTCCATATGTGCACAAGGGGTAGGACATGGGGGGAGGGAGGAGGGAAGGGCATGGTAGGGAGACCCAGCAGGGTCACGTGGTCGGGGTTCGTAGGTCATAGTACGTAGCTTGAACCTGACCGCTAAGCAAAGTATATACTATAATATGTACAAAGTTACGGTAAGAGGGTTTAGTAGGGTGGGAGAGCTCTACATATGTAGGGTCTCCTCAATGTACAGAAAAAAGTTTCTTTTATTTTTAATGATAAAAAAGTAACTTAGTTTCACCGTTCAATGTGAGGAAGAAATTACAATTTCATCATAAAGTAAGAAATGAGACTCAGACGTCAATAACCTACGAAGAAGAAAGATCATCAAAAAAGGAATACGTTAATTATAAAATGAAAAGTGACATCGAAACTAGAAAACCTAAAGAAACCTTAATTAATATACAATAAACTTTTTTTTATGTCAGGTCTAAAATTACAGGTGAATATATGACCGAGTTTGTCTTTAATTCTTACACTAAAAATCTCTAGTAAGATGGATTGAAATACATTAACTCACTCAACCTATAAATCGTCATATCTTCGAATCGAAACACTCAACTAACTAGTAAATAAATTCTTCATGAATAACTCGGAGACCCATGATCCCTTACACTGACGTTTCTTATTCTGTCAAAAACAGAAGTTCCTTGAACTCTAGATTACCCACTTCGTCAGATTCACGTCGTAAAGGATCCCACATCAACTCCTCACGTATCACGATCCCCCAGTGGATGTTCTCCCGTGAATTGGATCTGATCCTACCAGATCCTCCGAAGGGTCCCAACTCAGTCCTCTTCCTCCCCTTGTTTACTGTTTATACTTGTTTCGAAAATTTAATTCTATCAATGTCTCCACGATCCTTCTGAATCTACCTAAACTGTCTCTAATCACTTCTTTACCAGTTAACTTAATTCCTACACTTCTTCTTCTTCAATTTCTTACTGAAGGTCCGAAAATCATCCCCATAATGAGAAACGAACCTCCCTTTTATATCCTCTTTCTTATATAAACCCCCCTTTGCCCATCATCAATCCCTGTACAACTCAAACGTATGGAAACTTTTATGTCTATCTCTATAGGTTCTAGGTCAACTTATACGACTAGACCACTAATCCTTCCTTAAGATCCGATTTCTACGAATAAAATATTCAGTTTTCGTGACACCTTCTATCACTCAATGCCTTAAATCGGTATTGTACTGACATCCTAAAACTTTTATACTAAGTATACTGAAACTTTTCGTATACGTTTCAACTTTAAATCTTGTGACCCTTGAACACGATAATTTTTGTTCGCCAATCAGTCGTCTGACCTCGGACACATGGGCGTTTGGTCTGACTCGCGACACTCTCAAGATGGTACGTATTTCGAAAGGGGACACTGCAACGTTGAACTTAATCTTCGTCTCAAACAACTTTGGAACGGACGGCGGAAGTAACGTCATTACTATGAAACGTCCTGAACTTCTTGGAAGTTTTTCCAGCACTGAAGACAGAGAGTCTACTCACCTGTAAATAACTTACTGAAGAAAAATAATCAACCTCTTTTTAACGAAATGTTACAACACAACCAAAGACGGGATGTTGATGCACTTAGTCAGTATTAATGTGTATGTAGGGGAGAGAACTCGGAGGGAGGAGAGGGACTTACTGAAAAAATAAGTTTAGTAGAAGTGTCTATTTCTTCTGTTTGTCGGGGTCTGATGTTTTTGGATTTTTAAATCATCTGTGTCCTTCTCTAGACATGTCTTAAATGACATTATGGTAAGTTTTACTCACGTTACTTTCTCCGTTTCTGTCTTACGTTTTTCTTTAATACACTTCCCTTAGAAACTCCTTTTCCATCGTAAACTTGACCCGAAACTATCCCTCCTAGGTTTACCAACACTTTGTCTTTTCCATTAAGGTTTACCTCTATTTGCTTTAACTCTTGGATCTTGTATAAGTCCCTTATTTTACACCAGGTCTCCTTGTCTCATATAATTTCTCCCCATTACATCTTATCCCATGTCTCCGTCCGTTATGTTCTTCCGTCAGGGACTTCCCAAATACTTCTTAATTTTCTTGGTTCCACATGAAATGTTTCTCAGGAGGAAATTCGTATATAACCCAACCGTCCTTACCCTCGTGACAATGTATCCTCTGTATTTCCAAATTTCATACTATTAAGTTGTTCTTGGATTTAAATTCTTTTAACCGAAAATTGGAAAAAGAAAAAAGAATCCCCTATAACCCGTACCTTCAGTAATAATTTACCGAAAAAAATTTTTCAAATTATACATTTAGACTTTTCATATTAGTCACCTCGTGTCAAGAGTTCAGATCTTGTTATTGAAGGTCACAAAAGTAGTAGTGTCTCTTGAAAACGAAAGTTGAGGACACCAGGGAGACAAAACTTTTTAAAAACAGAAAGTTCTTTCAATTGTTTTTCAATTACAAAGTGTAAACAAAATAATTGTTTCCGTATCAAAGGTCAGGTGGGTTCGAACATTCATAAGTGTTTCAAGTCAATAATAATAAAGTCTGTTTTCGTTTTTTTATGTCTTGAATCGGATCCCGTATGTCAACGTCCACAAAACTTTACGACTTTTATTGGGTACTGGGTAGGTAGTACTGCTTTCTTTAGAGTGGAAAGGGGTATGAAGACACCTAGGTCCCTGGGTCCAACTTCAAAAACATCGTGTTAATGAATACGAAACTTGATATATCTTAATGTTTCTTATTAACATTAATAAGAAACGAGTCTTGATGTAAAGGAAAGTTTAGACTAAGAAAAAAAAAAAATTAACGTTTCTCGTTGTGTCCGAACAATGTCTTTTTGACTCTATGTATATGGTCGTTTTTACTTATAAAATTTTTTAGAAGGTTTAGAATAAGTCACGTTTGTATTTACATCGGAAAAATTTGTTTCTGTCTGTGGATGACACATAACCAAAATATCGACACAAGTCATAGTTCTTTAAGGAAGTTGTAAAATAAAATAAAAAAAAAGAAGTTGTAAAATTTTTATTGAGGTATCATAAAGTAAAGATTAAAATATTAAATGAGTTGTTTAATTATAGAATACTAACCTGGAAACCCAAAGACTGAAAGACTTTAATGTTCATCGAAACGAATTTATAGGATATTGATTTAGAAATATGTGTCGAGATTAATAAAGGAACCCTATTTAAGAATCTTCTCTTTAACGACCTACACGTAAGAATTTTCCACAATCGTAAACGGGAGGTCTTTCCAACATGATTAAATGTAAGGGTGGATCACCAAACGTAAGATTAACCCTTAATTCTACGTATGTACTTTTTTTTTTTTAAGGAAGTCACAGTCCTCTATCATTACGATCCACGTTTTTTTACTGATCACTTGTTAATCTCAATGTCCTTAAGTCTCCTTTCTCTAGTGAAAATTATCCCTCGAATCCATGGAAACACCTACCACTACCTTAACTTCTACCTAGAACTTTGTTTCCTCCTGGTTTTTCCTCCCATCACGATGTCCCCCCTGAGGGTTCTTACAGACTAGAAGACCCGTTCACGGTACCTACTCTGCACGGTCTTCCTCCCGACTGGGATGGTGCAGTCGAGTCCACAAAGAGGGAGAAGACAACGAGCATTCACATTAAGTCTGAGGTGAGAACAAGACCCACTGATGTGCACCATCGATGTGCCTCTTCCGTTACCGTGGGGTAAGGTCATGAGGACGGACCTTTTAGGATACCTGTCTCCTCGGACCATCCGACGTCAGGTACCCCAGCGACTCCCAGTCTGTGTTGACTCGCTAAAGTGAAAGAGAAAAGTGAAAGTACGTAACCTCTTCCTTTACCGTTGGGTGAGGTCACAAGAACGGACCTCTTAGGGTCCCTGTCCCCTCGGACCATCCGACGGCAGACACCCCAGTGTGTCTCAGCCTGTGCTGACTTCACTGAATCGTCGTCGTCGTCCATCGATGTTCGTGGACTTTGGTCCTTTAGTTTGGACAACCTTTTAGTCAAGTTAAAGACCCTCTTAAAACTCCAAACCCAAGTCTCTTAAATCTTCCATCCTTTCAACATAAGGTAAATTTTGAGTCAATAATTATACAAATGATTCTACAATTTTATCTTAAGTGCAGGGTTACAATTTAGAAAAAAAGAATTAATAATCGTTACTTATTTAACCGAGTTTACGAGAGACACCCATAGTACTGTCCGAAAACACATTTGTAAAAGTGATTTTTCAGTAACTTCATTTTGAAACAATAACAACCAAGTCTAATGTATAATGTCGTACTATAAACACATACACAACAACGACAAACCATCCAAGAAATTCAGTATATGGACTGAATGTATGATCATTTAGCGTAACGAGCAATTTAGACAATTAATCTCATAATTTTCTATTCATCGAGACTAAGAAGACGCAAACATCAAAATGTCTTTATCACCCCGACAATTACGAGACTCGGTAGGAAAACGAAAAATTCCGCATAAAATACTTGGATTATACAACATGAGAATTACAACTTGTCATTATACCAGGAAGAACTGTGAATTGTACTATATAAACTTCGTATATATCTCTCAAACCGTGAGATTGAGGGTGTCTTTGTGATTGTATTCGGTACTTTACGTCTCAAGTCGGAGTCTAAGGGTCGGGACAAAACATCGGTGATGGGTCAAAAGTAAAGTATGACAAGCTGAGGAATGTCGGAAACCAGGGGACATGAAATATCGTCCAAGGGTGCTCGACAGAGAAAATGTTTACCATCACAAATACACAGTTAGGATTACAGGGTTAAACAGGGAGGTGGGGGAAGGAGGTCACAAGTGTGCAGACAAGGGATCCAGACGCAGACATACGAACGGGACCTCGATCCAAATAGACATGGTATAAAGACCTATGGTGTATATACGCAATTACATACTGTGAACAAAAAGCGAAAGACTGAATGAAGTGAGACATACTGTGTGAGATCCAGGTAGATGAGAGACGTCTACTGGGTCACAGAAAGGAAAAAAGCTACCTTATTACAAGACAACAAGTATATACGGTGTAGAAGGAAGAGACGACAACCTGCAAATCCAACGAAGGTGCAGGACCGATAACTTTTATTACGACGTCACTCGTAACCCCACGTACAACAAAACTTAATATCAAAAGAGTCCCATATACGGGTCATCATCGTAACGACCCAGTATACCATCAAGATAAAAATCAAAAATTCCTTGGAGGTATGACAAGAGGTGTCACCGACATAGTCAAATGTAACGGTGGTCATCACGTCCTCCCGAGGGAAAAGAGGTGGAGCAGAGGTCGTAAATGACAAACATCTAAACAAAACTACTACTGGCAAAACTGACCACATTCCACTATCGAGGAACACTAGAACTAAACGGAAAGAGATTATTAATCACTACAACTTGCAACAAAGGACACGGAGAACCGGTAGACTTACAGAAAAAACCTCTCTACAGACAAATTTAGAACGTAGGTAAATTTTTTTTAAAAAAATTAACTCGAGATACTCGCCAAACATATAATACCTCTAACTAAGAAACAGGTCACGAAGGAAACGTTTATAAAAGAAGGTAAGATTCTCAACAGAAAGGTAGAACAAATACCAAAAGAACGACAGGTTTTCAAAGATTAAAATTAATTCAGGGCAAACAAACAAAAACAAAAATAATAGCAATGAGATCCTCTACCCAGTTTTTTCTAGAACGACATCAAATATAGTTTCTCACAAAAAGGATACAAAAGGAGATTCTTAAAATATCAAAGACTGGAATATAAGTCCAGAAATTAGGTAAAACTTAAATAAAAAAACATACCACAATCTATCACAAGATTAAAGTAAGAAGATGTACACCGACAGGTCAAAAGGGTCGTGGTGAATCACTTCTCCGATAGAAAGGAGGTAACGTATAAGAACAGAGGAAACAGTGTCTAATAATCACGGGCATTCACGGATCCAAATGGAGACCCGAAAGATAGGACACAGTAACTAGAGGTAAAGACACAAACGTGATCATGGGATGACAGAACCGATGACGTCGGTACATCATATCACATTTCGGTACCTCGGACTAAGAAGGTTGAGGTAAAAAGGAAGAATGTTAACAAAACCGATAAGCCCTAGAAAACACAAAGGTATATTTAATATTCTAAAAAACATCATTAAGACTCTTCTTACGGTATAAGGAGGTAGACACATTAGAAACTAAAGAAAGTAGTCGCAGAAAATTAAAAGACTTATGTACAGGAAACGAAGGAATCCATGTAAATAAGGAGTCATAAAATAAGAAAGACTACGTTACTATTACCCTATTAAAGGAACTAAAGATAAAGACTAGAAAGCAACAATCGTATATTCTCACGTTCTCTACTGACACATAATTGAAACATAGGAATTCGAAGTGTTTTAAGTGACTACTTGAGATCACCAAAAGACCACTGTAGAAATCCTAAAAGAGACATATCACAGTAGAGTAGACGTCTGTCACTGTCAAAATGAAGAAAAGGTTAAACCTAAATAAAATAAAGAGAAAGAAGAGACTAACGACACCGATCTTGAAGATTTAGATACAATTTTTTGTCACGGTTCTCACCTGTAGGAACAGAACAAGGACTAGAATCTCCTTTACGAAAGGTAAAAATTGCAAACTCTTACTATAAATGACACCCAAACAGTATACACCGGAAATACTACAACTCCATCTAAGGGAAATACGGATGAAAGACCTCGCAACTAAAAAAAAAAAAATTAGTCACGCACAACTTAAAACAGTTTTCGAAAAGGACGTATATAATTTTACTACTATACCAAAAATGGAAAACCAAACAACTACACCACACAGTGTGACTAACTGAACACCTGGAACTTTTTAGGAACATAGGGACACTATCTAGGGTGAACTAGTACCGTATACTAGGAAAATTACCCAATAACCTAAGTCACACGATCATAAAAGAACTCCTAAAAACGTAGAAACAAGTATTCAGTACTTCACTTCACTTCATTTTCAACAAGTCAGTACAGGCTGAGACACGTTGGCGTACCTGTCAGGTACCTTAAGAGATCCGGTCTTATGATCTCACCCATCGGTAAGGGAAGAGGTGACATAGAAGGGTTGGGTTCCTAGTTTGGGTCCAGAGGGCGTAACGTCCGTTTAAGAAATGGTTGACTCGGTGGTCCCTTAGGGAGTAGTAAGTATGACCAGACATTAAAAGAAAAAAACACTATAGAAACAGTCCAAAATTATAGTCCCACTACTACCGAAGTATCTTACTCAAACCCTCACAATAAGGGAGATGTCAAAACACATTCTCAAAGTCCTTCCATCTACAATTTATCTTAAACGGACACTTCGGTACACCAGGTCCTCAAACAAACAACCTTCTAAAAATTAGTGTCAAAGTTAAAGTCATTAACACTGACCAGACCAGTATAAAATTAAAGAAGGATCAAGTCAGGACCTTCCAACATGGAAAGATTCTTAAACAGGTAAAGGAAGTCCAACAGGCAAGACGACCGACTATCAACGAACACCAGTAGAGAATGTTAGGAAACATAAAGACACCACAGGGAACATTGAAGAGAAAGTAAAGATTAAAATAACTAAACTCAGGAGAGGGAAAAAAGGAACTACTTAGACTTATTTCTAAATAGGTAAAATAAAAAGAAGAGTTTCTTGGTCTAATATCAAAGTAAACTTCACGATCACAATTCAGTGAGTCAACAAAGTAAATAGAAACGATAACAAAAGAAACAGAGATAGATAAAGAGGAGACTAGAAATACTAAAGAAAGGGAGATGATTGAAACAAAAACAAACAAGAAGAAAGAGATCAACGAAATCCACACTCAATCCAACAAATAAACTCTGAAAAGGACAAAGAAGTCTATTCTAACACAACGATATTTGGAGGGAGAATCTTGTCGAAAATGACGTACGGTATGTAAAACCTAACAGGATAAAAGTAACAGTAAACAGAGATCAATAAAAAATAAACGAGCAACTAAAGAAGACACTAGGTCACTATAAATTATTGTAACACATCGGAGGTGCACAAACACAAAAAATGTTACAAAAAAAAAGGACATTAACTAAACATTAGAGTATCACAACACCAACCTTTTCTACAAACTATACTAAAGTTAAAAGAATTTAAATGGCTCCGAAGTAAACACTGGGTTCTACACCAGACAGGATCTCTTACAAGACACAAGACACACGTGAAGTCTTCTTTCATATAAGACAACGAAAGACTCCATAAAAAACTAAACAGACGAAAGAAGAAACTGGTCAACCAACAAGTCCTGTTACAACAAATTAAAGGTGTATAACACTTAAAAAGTCAAAAGAATATTAAAGATCAAAGTGTGGTAACACCAACCATTTTTATGAACTATACTAAAGTCAGAGGAATTTAATGAATCTAAACAGAACACCGAATAGATGGAACCTCTTACAAGACTCGTACGAACTCTTTTTACACATAAGACGACGACAATCCGTCTTACAGGAAATAGACAGATAATTTAGAGAAACTAGATTTCACTATGTCCTATGTCCTACGAACCCCCACCACGTGCCCCTACTAGGTCTGTCTATTATACCCGACCCTCCACCCTCCCCCCAAGTCCTAACCCTTGAGTACATGTGGGCACCGCCTAAGTACAGTCACATACCGTTTTGGTCATGTCATAACATTTCGTTTTATTTCATTTTTATTTTTAATTTGTTGTTGTTTTTTTCACATCAAGATTAGTTTGTACAGGGAAAATTAAAAAACAGACCTACTAGATCGGCAACAACTTTCACCATATGCTTTCAAGGGAAGAGAAGGACATAGCAACAGGTAAAGACAGAAGTGTAGATAATCATAAACTATGTAACACGAGGAGGTTACAAACCACATGCATATAAATAATAACAATATAGGAGAATTACTAAACTAGAGAAACAGTAACGTATTACTAGAAAAAACAGAGAACAATGGTAAAAATCGAATTTCATATAAGTTAGACTACTTTCAAATCATGGAGTCAAAGGAAAACCAAAGGTGAACGTACCTTATAGAAAAAGGTCGCAAAGTAGAACTCTCATACACAAGAATTTCGACTTAACTCAAAGAACATTCGTCGTACACTTTCACTTCAGAGAGTCAGGACAGACTGAGACACGTATATCAACCCACAATAGGTAGGTGTGTGAGATACGGAAACGTAACCTCTTAAATCAGGTAAATGTAAAACTTATTCTAACTATACATTCCTTAATGATTACGGTAACATAACAAAAGACCGACAAAACAACAAGAGAAGAAGAAAAAAAGGGGAGAGAACGACGTAAGGAACACTTAACTACTAAAGAACATCACCACACGAAACTAAGGCAAGAGAAATAGAAAACACTTAGACGACATCTAAAAACGAAACACCAAGGATACTTCAAATGTATTCAGTAGTATATCTATATTGTCAGACAAAGTGTGATTATTGTCGGAGAAAGTTAGTATAGTTTATAAAGATGGATAAATAGGGGAGAAAAATACGAAAACTACAGTGTTAATATATAGTGGAAAATAGAACACATAAATAATTGGTCATAGTATCGATATCATTAAAAATTATAAGAACAGGAAATTGGTTACATACTTTCTACGTATAGTTTGTGTGGTGGTATGACGTTATCACGAATGACCACACAACCTATAAGAGTACATGATTAATCACAAGAGACTAAATTGAACTTGAAGAAAGTAGAAAAAAACAAAGAAACAAAATTTATTCTGTCCAGATCACCACTACCTAAGGAAGTCGAAAATAAACAGACCCCATCTAAAATAGAACGGAAGTAAAGACTTCCTGTTGAAATGGTCAATCTCATGTCAATCAAAAAACATAGATACCCAAGGTGTAAGTTGGTTCACACTTAGTTTTCATGTGTTCCTTTTTCTAAGGTCTTTCAAGGTTTTGAGTTCAAACGGTACGTGGTCGTTGATAAATTTATCGTAAACACAACATGACCCACAACTTTCATCATATCCTTACTAAATTTCGTATATCCTCCTACACTCATCAAATATACGGTTATTTAGGATTTGGTAAGATATATTCATGAACTCATATACATCTAAAACCATTGGACTCTCCCCTTCCCTCCTCTGAGAAGTTTGATTAAAGGGTGTTTAAGACTTCTTACAGACATAAAAAGTAACCGTCGAAAAAAGAAAAGTTATGAAAACTACATAGTAGTGTAAGAAAGAACCGGACATTTCAAAGACGACTCTTATACGACTGTCAGAATACTCTTAAGGGAATATTTGACGTTCAAAAACAGTAGAACAATTAAAATTCAAAGTTATAAAACGAATTAAAAACTGTCTACATAATAATTTACAGAACACCCTCTAGAGAAAGTCCGTTTAAACAAACTTGTAGGCACTCGGAACTTGAATCCATATGTTTAGAAGGGTATCTAATCACTTAAAGAGTTGACACTAAATTTTTTTATTTTCTTTTTGTTCAAAAGAGTAGGGAAGGAGGAGGAGAAGGAGACACACACACACAAGTCAGTACAGGTCGAGAAACACTAGGGTACCTGACATCGAACGGTCCGAGGAGACAGGTACCGTAAAGGGTCCGTTCTTATGATCTCGTCCAACGATAAAGGAGGAGGTCCCTAGAAGGGATAGGTCCCTAACTTGGATACAGAGGACGTAACTATCCACCTAAGAAATGGTGACTCGGTGGTTATTAAGTGTTTAATAAAGGAAACTATAAAAAAGAAACAAGAGGGGACTGATCTATTACATTTTTAAGGACAGAAGATTTAGTGTCTCAGAAAGAAAAGAAATTAGGTAAACGACAGTTAGGAGAGAAAACTCTAAAGGTACAGTAAGCAACGCAATAAGTTAAGGTCTTAAAGATAAACCATGAAAAAAAAAAAAAGTACTAAAGACAGAGAAACAATCTAAGGAGTAAAACAAACATATAACTTAAGGACCAAAACAACTTAAAAGAAAGACACAAAAGGAGCTGACGTAACTCGAAGGAATTTTATTGATAAAACTTAAGAAATAGGTCATTTAACATCTAGAAGTACAGAAACCCCGACAAAGGATCTTCTAATAACACTAGGAAAACCACCACAGCACAAGGGAACTAAAAAGTACAAAGTTCAAAACACAACGACAGGAGTGTAAACGTCATCGTCAGTAGAGGATGTCAGAAATGATTGACGGAAGTCCTCTCTTTATGGAAGACAGTCGGAAAGGTCCCTAAGACTCCGAAAGAGTCCGAAAGGAATCTATACGGACGAGACACGAAGAACGAGAGAAAATTCCGTCTTAATAATTTGAACACAGGGAAGAGAACTAAGACGTTACGTGCTCCAACTTATGACTATCGAAGGGAAAACGAAAGGTACCTACTATGATTTCGACTTCAAACACCGGATAGGGACTGGGTGTCTAAACCAAGTACGAGTAATCGATAGACGGTTTCGAGTGAGAGTTGGTGATCGAAGTCCTCGTGAACGTCCCTCGACCTGTGTCCGTCCTGTCCCCACCCCTACCCACTCCGGGTACCTCGAGACCCCCACGGGTACCCGATCAACTTCTCTAGATGAACATTCCGTAGAGGTCGTGAAGTACCTATCCGCAGACCCACCTTAAGTTCTACATCCACCATCCTAAGTACAGGAAAATTGAGGGAGACTCTCAGGATAGATGGATCGGAGAGAAGGGTGGTGGGACACCTCGAGTACTAAATTAAGAGACCTATCCCACTCTCTCTTTACCCTTTCTTCAAAGTGTGTCAACCCCTTCAGTTCGTGAGGGAGTGTACGAGAGTGAAAGAAGTACCCTTTTTAGTGTCCGGTCCTAGAGAGAACCGGGACTTGATACGGCGGAACCCCCTCCTAACTACACTTATTTTAGTTCGACAAAATAAATGGGAGAGGTCACACAGGTTTGAGAGTAAAAAAACTAGGTAACCATACGACTTTGAAGAGGTGTCCTCTGGGTCTGAATTTATTTCAGAGTGAACAGACACCCACTAACAGTGTCTGACGGTTGTTCAATAACAATAAGGAGACGGTTCTTCCGGATCTTGACACCAAACACCAGGTGACGTCCCAAGTGTCGACTCTAACTCCAGGAATACGGAGAATGGGTGTGTACTAACCAACTCTGAGTAGATCCCAGAAAACCACATCTCATGATCTAGGGCGTCGTAGGTGTTTCCATGCAAACAGGTACCTACCTACGGTCTAACAACAACAACCCACCTCTGTACTCACTCCTATAGAGTAAATCGGTACAACGACTGTGGTGGGAGATCATGAAGTGGTAAATCTTCTCAGGAAAAGACGTCTATGGTTTAATACTGGTACAAAACTGATTTATAAAGGTCTAAATAATGTAATAAAAGAAAACCCCTTTACAAAAGATCTAAGTATTGTAATAGGGGGAAACCCCATTCAACAACAACAAGTCAGTGGGTCAGCACAAGCTGGGAAACACTGGGATATCTGCGTCGTACGGTCCGGAGGGATAGAGAATGGTGGAGGGTTTCAAACGGGTTCAAGTACATGGAACGTAGTCACTACGGTAGGTAGGTAGAGGAGGAGACTGCGGGAGAAGAAGACGGGAGTTAGAAAGGGTCATAGTCCCTGAAAAGATCACTCAGTCGACAAGTGTAGTCTACTGGTTTTATAACCTCGAAGTCGAACTTGTAAGTCCAACTGAAGGGAATTCTAACTGACCAAACTAGAGGAACGACAGGTTCCCTGAGAACCCTCAGAAGAGGTCGTGGTGTCAAAATTTCCATAGTTAAGAAACCGTGAGACGGAAGAAGTGCCAGGTCGAGAGTGTTGACATACACTGGTGACCCTTCTGGTACCGAACTGATATACCTGGAAACAGTAGTCTCATCGTAGAGACGAAAAGTTGTGTGAGAAATCCACAGTATCGAAAGGACGGTTCTTCGTTAACAGAAGACTAAAGTACTGACGTCAGTGGTAGGAATCACTAAAATCTTGGGTTCTTCTCCTGTAGACAGGGATGGAGGTGGAAAAGGGGAGATAAACGGTACTTCAGTACCCCGGTCTACGGTAGAATCAAAAAAATTACAAATCAAAATTCGGAAAGTGAGAGGAGGAAGTGGGAGTAGTTCTCTGACATGTCAAGGAGAAGTGAAAGACGGTAATATCACCATAGTAGGTGTACCCATTGAATGGATATCTTATAGATTCAATAATAAATTATTAATTAAAAAGTATGGTTAACGTTGAATCAACGATACCTTTCATCATATTTTATAGAAAAATTTTAAAATTGACCAGGTGTTTCGTCGTCTCAACGATTAAGACTTTTATAAAAGGTAGATGTATTTAAAAGGTTAAAAAAAAATTTTAAAAGACTTGGTCGACAAAGGATATGTCTTATATTACACTCCTCGTGTAATTGTTTTCTACGTATTCATTTTGGGTGATTAATCCGACGAGACTCTACGTGAACTCCATGTCCGTCCCGTTTTTATTCATAATTGAACAAGGTCTATTTAGTACCATGAGATCAGGTCACCTTAACCGTGGTTTGACCGGTATGATTTCTTCTAGTCCTGAGTCATGCAAAAGAATTTCAGGAGAAAGACGATTCTTGTCGAAAGAAAAGAAATGACTGACTTGAGAGTAATATTCCTTGAGAAAGTACGAGTAGAGATATCCATGGGTGGGAAAATTTTATGCCAATAAACACCGAAATTTATTGGAGTATCACAACAGATCACATAGAAAGGATGTCACCACTCTCTCCTACCGACGACTCAGTCTCATAACCCGTAAACACCCTCCACGTACCCTTTTAACAAATGTCCAAAGGAAGTTCGACCAGTCTTGACCTATACAACTAATCCGTGTAAGTGAACTATAGGGTCGATAGAAGAATTCCATATTATCTCAACAAACCTTGACCTCGTCAAACAACTGAAAACCTTAAGTAGAATACGAACCTTATATAAAACGAAAAGTAGTAGACCGAAACCTGATTTAAACCTCAGTAAGTCTACACCTAAACTTCTAGTACATGTATTACACCCAAGTCAGTAAATTGGAGAGAAGTGGAGTAACATCTCACTCCGGTCACGAGGGGTGTGGTTCCTAAGAGTACTTCCATTTACAACATCAGACTCTTTTCACACATCGTGTTCCGGTCTGGTAACCATTCGGGAATTATTTGTCGACGATGACCGTATCGATGGTCCACCTAAAAATTTAAAACAAAATTTGAACACAGGTTATTAAACTAGTAGAAACTTGGACTACTACCTACTACCATAAGTTTTACGGAACTCCTATAAAATGAAAAAGAAGTCAAAAAGAACACAGTTCACTAAAAAAAGATGGAAGTCTTTAATCAAAATAAAAATACCAGACACACAATTCACACACGTCTTATGGTGTCATTGCAAATACAAAAGAATTCTGGTAAACACTTAGAATCTATGTCTAAATTTACCCCGTCTTAATGAAACACAGAATTCATTAAAAATTGAATTGTAAAGTATAAGATAAAATAATTACTAGGTATATAGTATTTAACTACGTTGTCTGTAATGGATTCCCTATGTTATTGAAATCTATCTCTACCAAACTATACCGTCTTGTTCGAGTCTAACCTCGGTCAGACCTCGGTCTGAGGCCCGGTCAACCACAGGAGTTTAACACCTACGACATAGGTCTCGAGGATATTAATAACACTCCTAATATACTCTGGCACACATGTTACATGGGACGGGTCACGGACCATATACTATCGGGAAACGGGTATAGACAATTACTTACCCTTTCCTGAATAAATACTGTGTCTATCGGACTACAATAATATCGAAGAAAGGAAGAACTTATTATTATGGTGAAACAGTTCATAGACAATAACCATTAAAACAGGTTAAAATTTACAAATTAAAGTATTATTACTTAAATCAATAAATATTTCATTTAGTAACCTAAACAAAGGTGGTCACTATAGTTCTTCTTCGTCTGTTACTCCTTTTCCTTGTTGTCACTTCATCTTCTGCACCCTGGTCGTTCAGCACTGTCTTTCTTTTGGTTCACCCTTTGGAATCTTGGAAACCTATGCCCGGACAGAAATCGACTCCTGCTTCTTGACCACAATGTAGACGAGTTTTCAGTTTCGATCTAACAAGGACGAGAACAGAAGAGGAAATTTGGAGACCAGTACTAATACACCTGTTCTTTAACTTTTTTTTGTCATCCAAACCCCCGTGAATTCATTGCACTCAGGGTACAGATCTCCCGGGTAAGAAGTCTGTCCTCACTGGTACAGAGATTCGGGGAAAGTGTCCGACACGAACTTCGTAGGGTCTCCTTTGAGTGTCACTGTCACCTAATATTTTAAAGGACTAGGACAAAAGGTCGTACACGAGACAATCTAAGATAGGTCCCCAAGGATGTAGATAGTAACCTTTACGAAGGACACAAAATGACCGTTCAAGACTTCTGGAACAAAGTAACAATCTCCAAGGACAGAGCGAATGGTATTTCTTCAAAGAGACACTATAATTTGTTTTAACGAGTGTTAAAACTATATAAATTATAGAGATTTCTCATACTACCTGGTCGGGACTCTTTTTTACATATAAAAACTTAACAGTACTAGTTATTATTTGTATAAAGGATATTTTACTTTATAATTATAAAAGTAACATAAGTCTTTATACTCTCTAAGAGTTCCCCTCCGAAAATTCTAATTTTATGAACCGGTTAAGGACTTT
>SJYO01033645.1:47196555-47237858 GCA_006410555.1 Capra ibex | reverse complement strand
TCCGATCTCTACTTCTCCTTCGGAAAAACCTAACCTCGCTACTACTATTACTACCTAAACTAGGTTCGTGTGAAGGTCTAGGCCTATTCATGTCTTCGAGACTTCTCAGTCTATCACTTCTATACCTTTTATTTTAGTCACTATAGTTCTTCTTCGTCTGTTACTCCTTTTCCTTGTTGTCACTTCATCTTCTGCACCCTGGTCGTTCAGCACTGTCTTTCTTTTGGTTCACCCTTTGGAATCTTGGAAACCTATGCCCGGACAGAAATCGACTCCTGCTTCTTGACCACAATGTAGACGAGTTTTCAGTTTCGATCTAACAAGGACGAGAACAGAAGAGGAAATTTGGAGACCAGTACTAATACACCTGTTCTTTAACTTTTTTTTGTCATCCAAACCCCCGTGAATTCATTGTACTCAGGGTACAGATCTCCCGGGTAAGAAGTCTGTCCTCACTGGTACAGAGATTCGGGGAAAGTGTCCGACACGAACTTCGTAGGGTCTCCTTTGAGTGTCACTGTCACCTAATATTTTAAAGGACTAGGACAAAAGGTCGTACACGAGACAATCTAAGATAGGTCCCCAAGGATGTAGATAGTAACCTTTACGAAGGACACAAAATGACCGTTTAAGACTTCTGGAACAAAGTAACAATCTCCAAGGACAGAGTGAATGGTATGTCTTCAAAGAGACACTATAATTTGTTTTAACGAGTGTTAAAACTATATAAATTATAGAGATTTCTCATACTACCTGGTCGGGACTCTTTTTTACATATAAAAACTTAACAGTACTAGTTATTATTTGTATAAAGGATATTTTACTTTATAATTATAAAAGTAACATAAGTCTTTATACTCTCTAAGAGTTCCCCTCCGAAAATTCTAATTTTATGAACCGGTTAAGGACTTTGACTTAAAACGTATAAGAAAAAAAATTATATTTAAATAAATAAAATTAACCTCCAATTAATGAAATGTTATAACATAACCAAAACGGTATGTAGTTGTACTTAGGCGATGTCCATATGTGCACAAGGGGTAGGACTTGGAGAAAGGGAGGAGGGAGGGGTATGGTAGGGAGACCCAGCTTCTATAGAAAATTGAATGTGAACGTCTGACCCATCGGTAAATATTTATCTTCAGGACTTAGACTTCTGAAACAATAGATTTTGGTCTAGACGATCACTCGTGGAGCATACGAAATCCATGAGATGTTCACGGAACAACTCCTACGAGGTGTCTAGGGTCGGGTCTCGGTCGAGGACTAATACTCAGCTTGTTCTGTCTAAGAGAAAACCAATATTTACTGACCGTCTGAGAAGTGTCCCTTCCTTAGACACGGAACCGTGCTGTGGTGACTAAACTAGTATCGAAACAGTGGAAGAGGAACAGAAGAGAGAAAGGATGAAAGGTAAGGTATGTGTTTTTATTAAAAACCAATGACCATATTTACTAAGGACTTAAGTTCTTTCCCTTATAGGTGTTTGTGAAGGTACAGTCGGATTCAGGTAAAAACAGAGACTTTCCAAAGAGGACGGAAGTATGAACTGTAGGAGTACTCACTATGATTGTAGGAAGACCGTAGCTTTACTCTTTGAACTACTGAGGAGTCGAAGAGGGAAAGAGGTGCGAAACGAAACGACCAAGTACCAATTAAGAAAAAGTATTACTGAGAGAATGGCGGTAACAAAGAAGAGGTAAAAATGTCGAAGATGAAAATCCGTCTCAAGTCTAAGAGTAGCACTGGACAAGTGTAAAGACGTCACTAGAGGACTGACCAGTAACACGAAGGACGGTTGGAAGGTGTAACAGTCGCAAGAGAAGTATCGTGACTAGACGCGGACAAAGAATGAGGATAACGTCACGAATAATACATTACAACGTCTGTAAACGAATATCCGGACAAGGGAGACAATATACTGTTCAAAGAAATCTCGTCCTGACAAAATAGAGAGGAGACATACGTGTCTCGGTTTGTGTCATGAATATTACGGAATATTACCCAAAATCATTTGACTTCAGTGAGTCAGCACAGATTGAGAAACACTGGAGCACCTGACATCGGATGGTCCCAGGAGGTAGGTACCCTAAAGGGTCCGTTCTCTTGACCTCACCCAACGACAAAGGAAGAGGTCCCATAGAAGGGCTGGGTCCCTAGTTTGGGTCCAGAGGGTGTAACGTCCATCTGCGAAACGGTAGACTCGGTGGTCCCTTCGGGTTAAATAATTTAATTCCTTACCCGTCATTTTTAGTTCTCTTCAAAATTTTCACACATCATCACGTAACGAGACAATCGAGACCACCCTTCCTATATCTTACCTCCTTTACTCTTGACCGACTTTACCGACATTACCCGTTCTTTCTGACATTACTTCTTTTGTTTACCCTTTCCTTAAACCCCATATTGTTGGACCTTTCTAAAAATTTTAATTCCAAAGACCACGTCCTAGAGAACTTATAAGTCTTCTGTCTTTCTACGTCCTCATATATTTGATTCCCAAATGGTGACTTAAGTGAGACACGTCAAAATCTAAAACAAAAAAGACTAGGTTTATTCGTTAAAAATACATGTGTGTAATTCATTTATATGACGACCCGGAAACCGAGTATTTGATCAAACTCAATATAAGACAGGAATCTGGACTAATCTAAGACTGATTAAATATGTGACTCCCTTAAAATCGATCGACTTAAAACTTTTGACGAATTTTGTAGTCTTATCGTGACTAACTTTTGAGTCCATTGTTTATATATACAAAGTCACCTGCTTTGACCACTGATGACAAAATCGACACCATCTCAACCCCCGTGTAATAAATTTAGATTTACCGGTTTGGTAAAGGATCCGTGTTTCTGACCGAGTCTGCACCCATATAAATTATGAGTCCATTTCTGTATTTTGCTGAGAAAGGAACTCTCATTTTACATCTTATACTTTTTTTTTTTTTTTAGGAATGGGTTACCCTTTAAGGATTTTTCCCTCCTGCACCTAGACCTTGGAAACCGTCGGTAAAAAAAGACCAGTTTACCTCCGACGGAGACTCTCTGACCCCCTTTACTGATTGTGGGACTCCCTTCGTTTCATCTCTCAACTTCTCTCCCGGGACTACTGTAATAAACTTGGGAAACCGAAGTCGACGAAGATGAGGAACATGAAAGATCAACACCTAGTCATCCAAATAAAAAACGTATTTGATGAAACTTACCGTAAAACAAGGACCTTGACTTACCGGGGACTGAATTATGTATACAACACACACATACCCAACCACCACCTCCCCCACTCAAACGACTAAACTTTTACTTAAACTTGTAGTCTTATCACAGTCATCTTTCGAACCCGTAAAAACAAGTTACCTGTCGGCGAGGTCGGGGCAGGAGGGAACCTTTTCGTACTAAAAAGGTCAGACGAATGCAACCCGAAAGGTACACTGACTGAAATGGGGTACTTCACACCACTTTCACTGCACATGGGCAATATTCGTGTCCGAAATTCCACGTGACTACGGAGGTAGTCGGGAGAACGAGAGGAAAGATGGAACTATACTCGTACCTGGACTCTCCTATGATGAAGTCCGACCCGTGTTACACTCATCTATGTACTTTCTGTGGATGTCAGGGGAAATTCAGAACACCTCGTTCTTTAGGTGACTCTGAACCCCAAGAAGTGTCCTATTCCACTCTATTCGTGAACTGGTTACTCGTTCTCGTAAGTCAGTAAGTAAGGTATTTACAATCAGGTCGTTGATGGTATATGGTACGGAACGTGAGTACTCTTTATCTCGTCACGGGAGGGGACGACAGTACATCACCCCCTTCCTCTCTTCTTTTAAGTATTAAAGTCACGTAATACTTTTCTCGTCCATCCTTTTCCTTCTAACGACAAACTTTCTCGACAACGACCTAACGCTCTTCCTACCTCCTGTACCCATCATCAAAGGACCGGACGCTGTGTCTCTGATCGTAAGAACAAACTACGAATTGACTCCGGGTCTCCGGTAAGAAGTCTAAGTGAGTACATTTTACTAGGGATTCTGTGTATTCAGAGATTCGTCTGTGTGAGTCGTCGTCTCACGAAACCTCCTGACGGTAGAGTATTCGAATTGTACCGTAAAATCTAAACAAACCCCGATATTTTTTACCTATGCAAATTAATTTACATTAATTAAAATAACATGTTGTAAACGACATAGGATTTGTACTTTCAGCAGAGGTACTAACAGTCTCAGACGGTCTCTTACGTCTACAAGGACCCTTCACACCCCTCCTTCCGTCCCGACCCCCACCACCACAACTATTCCCTTTTCTCGGAGGTTGGTTCTGAACTTTTGGGAAAAAGTATATAAAATTCTGGTAAAATTGCTCTATACATTAGTATCACACTAAAAGAAGGTGTCAGGGACGACTAATATGTCGGGTCCCGTCTGTAAAATATGGTATAATGGGTCGCAGACGACTTAGTCCTTAACCGTCGGTTGGGTTTTCGACCGGTAATCGGACACTCTCTCCGACCGTGTTTTTGAGACGAGTTTGTCCCTGTTTAACCCGTTTATTACAGGAATAAGAGACTTCGACTTTAAACCCATCAGTCATTATGTTCCAATACTCTGTCTGGTCCTCGTGTAGTACCCATATTCACTCGAGTCTAACCTTCAATTCCTTTCGACGTTCACTTGTCCTTGAGACCGTTTTATTTCTCATTCACCACTCCCTAAGTGAACCAGCACCTTGTCCTTCGTACGTACCTTTCACTATGTGAGTCCGATCTCGTTGTCTCTGGACGTCTGAGGGGAACACTTCAGAGGCTCCAGGTGTGACTGGGAGACACGAAGTAGAGGTACTCGGAAATATAAGAGGACCCAGGATAAGAATCTAAAGACACGTTCAGACAGACGGAGTCGGTCCGATATTCTGAGGTAACAGACTCAATCAGATTTACTCAGAAACCCAAAGAACCTAGGTTTTTTCGAAGTCATTTTGAGTCTTATGAGATCATGGACGACGACTCTGAAATTACACACATTCTTAGTGGTCCTTTAGTAAATTTTTACGATTAGGGTTTAGTCTTCCAGACTCCACCTCGGACTTAAAGAACGTCACAGGGTCTACTACCATACGACGACCGGGAACCGGTGTAACTTCATCGTTCCGTGATTACCTTAAGTCTCAATAATTTTAGTAATAAATGTCTATCCCTAGGACAGTCTCAGGGTCGTCCTTTGTCTACCGTGTGTGTTTAATCCTAGTAAGATTTCCCTAAATTATTTTCCTAGTAAATGTATCCGGTCTCGTCCCACATTCCTTTGGTGTTTTCTTATCAGATGGTCTTCGATAATCAATGGTGAAGAGAGGGACTTCCCTATCCCCCTCTCTTCCCTTCCCCTCTGTCGGTTAAAAACCGGAAGTTAACTATATACATCGGTCGGACTCCACTGGTGTTCTTTTCCTGGGTGATCGGGGTTGGTTTCGGTCTTTGGTTCAACGGGTATCTACATGTCAGAGGTCCTGTGTCGTTCCACCTCTTTAACGGTTTCTCTATCCCACATACATCCCCCTTAGAAAAACACCCCTTCTCTTCTCCGGGAGTCTGAGAGGGAAATTGTGGATGACACATAGTCCGTGACAAGATTCATATTTATGTATTGTTCCTACCTGTTCTTCGTTTGGGTCCTATAGTTTGTGAACAGTCCACCCTATTCACAATGTTGCCTATTATTTCCTTCCATTTCTCTATCTCGTTCACTCGGCGTCCCGTCTCCGATAAAACTACTTCCAGTCGTTCTGGAGACTCCTCATCCTTAGACCTCCTTGTCCTGGACGAAGGGTTCTTGTAGTCGTCGTGAAATCTCGTCCTATACTTACTTCTTCTCACAGGTTGGTATGTCTGGTCAGAGTGATCTTTTAAGTAAGAAGAGTACCTGGAAGTCACAACAAAGGGTTCGAGACGGGAGAGAGGATGTGAGGTCTGTTGATAAAGTCTGTAAAGGGAGAGTAGGATTTAGAGGTTATGGGGAACGGGAGAGGTGAGAACCGGGTACTAGAATGAAAACTAAAAGGACTCTTTAACTTTCTTTTCTCTGGAAGGGGTTTGAGCGTGACGAAGACGGGTAAGGGAATGGGTTTTCGGTTTTACTAAGAAAATTTAGGTGGGGACGTGAACACGGGTAAGAAGGAAAGACTTCGGTTTGGGGGGATGTACACGACTAGGGTAAAAGAGGACGGGAAACTTCCTATAACGAAGACGTTAACAGGGGAGAGATGTCATAATGGTCAAAAGGGAGGGATGACCCAATAAGGGTAGTCGTTTGTTCGTACGATATCACGGAGGGTGGAATTTTTTTAAACTGCAGGGACAGGAAAAGGTCCGTTTTACGACAAAGAGGGACAGGGAAATGTAAAGCTAGGAGTCTTCTCGACACAGACAATGGTGTACGGACACGAAAGAGAGAAGGGTTGGAAAGAATTTACGAAATAACTCTACATTAACTATACTTATACGAATGTACAAATTCACATGTTAAACGATTGAGGACAAGAACAACTAATGAAGAAAAATCAGACAAAGACCTACAAGGAGTATAAGAAATGAAGATTTGTAATCGTTGGAAGACTGAAGTAGGGAACCCAAAATTGATGTAAATAACGGACTCACTAGAGTAAGTCGAGGATTATATTTTATGGTAGAACTCTGATTATTGAGAACTATAAATAGAGATCGGGTTGAAGAGACGTAAAGTCTGAGTATATGAGTTGTAGGATGGACCTACAGATCATTCACATAGTTTGAAGTGTACTGGGTTCTACTTGAGTTAAAAGGGGGTTCTTTTCTTTTCCGTTTGTATATCATTTTCGACACCTAGTTGGTAATTTATTAGATCACACTTCTAATCTTCCTTTTGTAACATTATAGTTGACATTGATGTTATTTGTTTCCTGTTGGTACTTCTACTTTTTACGTTGTAGTTTTGGTGTTTTGAACCTCTTTCCTTAATTTTTTATATCTAGAAAATATTACTGAAACTTGAATTTACTGATTTGATAGTCAAATTTGGTTCATCTATATTAATGTCTGGTTGTATCTACTTCGGTTACCATTGGTGTTTAGTTTTTAGATGTTATCAATTTATTTTTGATTTGGCTTTCCTTGATTGTTCGACTTCTTTTAGTAGTTTGGTGTCCACTTTAGTTTTTTCCTTCCTTTCTTATCTTTTTTTATGTTTTTGTTGGTCTTATGTTCGTTGTTTTACTATTATTCATGTATAGATAGTAGTTAGTACAGTTTATGGTTACTTGATTTACGAGGTTTCTTTCTGTATTTCACCGACTAACCAAATTTTTCCTGGGTAGAGATACGATGAATGCTCTCTGGGTAAGTCTCGATTTCTATGTGTGTCTGACTTTAACTCCTCTACCTTTTTCTATAAAGTACGTTTACACTGTTTTTTCATCACCATGGTTATGAGCATAGTCTGTTTCATCTGAAATTTTGTTTCACATATTATTCTTTGTTTCTTTCCGTAAGATATTTATGTGTTCCTTTCCTATGTTGAAAACAATTGTATGTACGTGGATTGTACCCAAAGGGACCATCGAGTCGACCATTTCTTAGGCGGACGTTACGTTCTCTGGGACCAAGTTAAAGACCCAGTCCTTCTAGGGGACCTCCTTCCGTACCGTTGAGTGAGGTAACAAGAACGGACCTCTTAAGGGTACCTGTCTCCTCGGACCACCCGATGTCAGGTACTCTAGCGCTTCTCAGTCTGTACTGACTCGTTGATTCGTGTCGTGTGTCGTACGTGGATTGTATCCTCGTTGATTTATATGTTTCGTTTATAATTGTCTGTATTTCCTTTTTTAACTGTTACTACGTTATTATCATCCCCTGGAATTGTAGAGTGAATGTAGTTACTTGTCTATTAGGTCTATTTTTTAGTTTTTCCTTTGTCACCAGATTTACTATGTAATCTCATCAACCTGAATTATCTATATATACCCTGTAAAGTAGGGTTTGGTCTCCTTATGTCGAAGAAAAGTTCACGTGTACCTTATAAGAGGTCCTATGTAGTGAAAGATCTGGTGTCTTCAGAGTTATTTAAATTCTCCTATCTTTAATATAGTTCGTAAAAGGGGTTGGTGTTACTATTCTTTGATCTTTAGTTAATAAACTTCTTTTTATCCTTTTTCTGTTTGTGTGTCTGTGATTTATTATACGGTGTGTGTTTTTTTCTTTTCGTTACCCAGTTACTTCTTGAGTTTCTCTTTTAGTACTTTATGGAGTCTTGTTTACTTTTAATTTTGTGAAAAGATTTTAGACTCTGGGTCGTTTTCGTCATGATTGTCCCTCAAAATATCACTATATTCATGGAATTCTTTGTTCTTTTTAGAGTTTGTTGGATTGGATGGATTTCATTAATCCTTTTATTCTTGTCTGTTTCGGGTTTCAGTGGTTTTCCTTCTTTATTTTTTCTATTCTTCTTTATCTCTGTTTTCTATCCTTTGTAGTTACTTTGACTTTGACCAAAAAAACTTTTCTTTATCTATTCGGAAGTCCATCTAAACAGTTCTTTTTTTTCTCCTCGGTTTATTTGTATTTTTCTTTATTTTCTTTAACGTTGAACATAGTGTCTCTAAAAATTTTTAGTACTCTGATGATACTTTTCAATGTACGGTTTTTTAACCTTTTAGATCTTTTTTACCTATTTAAAGATCTTTATTTTAAAAGGTTCTGACTTAGTCCTTCTTTATCTGTTAACTCTGTCTAGTTAGGGATAATCACTTTAATTTAATCATTAAAAATTTTGAGGGTTGTTTGTTTTCAGGTCTTAACCTGTCAAAGTGTCCGTTTAAGATGGCTTGTCAATTTCTTATTGATTATGGATGAAGTGAAGTGAAGTGAAGTGAAGTAGGAGTTTGATAAGGTTTTATAACTCCTACTCTCTTATGAGGGTTTAAGTAAGATACTCCGGTGGTAATATGACTATGTTTTCGGTTTCTATGATGTTTTTTCTTTTCTTTTATTATCCGGTTATAAAGACTACTTATATGCACCTTTATAGGAGTTACTTATAATCGTTTGAATTAAGTTATTATATGTTTTTCCTAGTGCACACGAATCAACGAGTCAGTACAGACTAAGAAACGTTGGGGTACCTGAGATCGGGTGGTCCGAGGGGACAGGTACCCTAAAGGGTCCGTTCTTATGACCTCGTTTTTCTAGTATGTGGTACTAATTCACTCTAAATAAGCTCCCTACGTTTCTACTGAATTATAGACGTCTAGTTAGTCACACTATGTGACGTAACTGTTTTCTTTCCTATTTTCAGTACTAGTAGAGTTATCTGTGTTTCGTAAACTGTTTTAAGTCGTAGGTGAACACTAATTTTGAATAGTTTCAGCCAATCTCCCTGGTATAGAGTTATTCAGGTAAATACTGTTTAGATGTCAAGTATGGTATAAGATGTCACTTTTCGTCTTTCGGAAAGGAGATTTTAGTACTCGTTCTGTTCTACGGGAGAGAGTGGTGAAGATAAATTGTATCATAATCTTCATGATCTTCAGGATCGGTATCGTTAGTTTATTCTTTTTCTTTATTCCACATAGGTTTTATCTTCGTTTCTTCATTTGACAGTGATAAACGTCTAAGTCAAGTCAAGTCAAGTCAGCGAGTCAGTACAGGTTGAGAAACACTGGGGTACTTACCGTCGTGAGGTCCGGAGGGACAGGTAGTGGTTGAGGGCCTCAGGTGAGTTTGAGTGTAGGTAACTCAGCCACTACGGTAGGTCGGTAGAGTAGGAGACAGCAGGGGAAGAGGAAGACGGGGATCAGGGAGGGTCGTAGTCTCAGAAAAGTGTACTATGATATGCATCTTTTCCGACTTCAGAGGTAGTCTTTTGATAATCTTGATTACTTACTGTAGTAATGTCCTAACAACGTCCTATATTCTAATTATATGTCTTTCAA
Organism: Capra ibex; assembly: GCA_006410555.1. Classification (NCBI taxonomy): domain Eukaryota; kingdom Metazoa; phylum Chordata; class Mammalia; order Artiodactyla; family Bovidae; genus Capra; species Capra ibex. The sequence goes on along the minus strand of SJYO01033645.1, from coordinate 47,227,896 downwards.
CAACGGAAAACTAAAGAGGTAGTTTAGACTTACTCTCGGAACGACCTATCTCATAATAACCAACATCCAAAAAAGGGAGGTAGTGAAATTTATATAGTACTGTCAGGGAAGACCGTAGGTCTCAAAAGCGACTTTTTAGTTGACTATCGGAAGACCCTCAAGGGGACATAAAATAACGGAAAGGAAACGACGAAAATTATAAAGAGAAATAGAAATTAAAAACAGTGTCACACAGAACCACACAAGGAATAACCCAATTAGGACATACCCTAAGAGAAGTAAAGGACCTGAACTCACTGACGAAGTAAAGGGTCCAATCCCTCCAAAAGTTGATAATAGAGAAGTTTATAAAACCCCCCCCGGGAAAGAGAGAGGAGGAGACCTTAGGGATATTACACTTATTATCACACGAACCACAAAAAGGTCTCCAGAGAATTTGATAGGAGTAAAGAAAAGTAAGAAAGAGGACAAGTTCCCATCACTAAAAGAGATGAGACAGAAAGGTAAGAAGACTTAGTAAACAGATGATACCTAAGGAAGATCTCACAAAAACTAAAGTCAATAACACAAGAAATAGAGACTAACAAGCAAATTAAAAAATTGCGAAACAATTTTAGAAGATTGAGGAGTCAGACACATAGATAAGAGGAGGACTCAAGAAACTAGTTGAAATACTAGTAATGAGACTTGTGCAAGATCCCATCTAACGGGTCGAGGAGAAGCGAATCAAGAAAAAGACACCAAAATAGAACAAGTAAGTAGACCTTGTGTAACAAGACGACGGGGACAAACAGATTCAAAGACACACATAAAAATACATACACCATCCAATCAATCAATGTAAAGAACTGGAACCTCTTCACCGGGAGACATAATTCACAGGACCCACAGTATCGTTACGTGAAGAGAGAGTAAGACGTTCGATATATGTGAGATCCCCAAGGGGGATTCTCCCGACACACCCAAGAAGACAACGTCATCTGTCTGTCATACTCAACAGACTATCTGAAACAACCGGGGATCAGACCAACCAACGGTCCGAGACGGAACACAGCACCACGACCGACGACAGAGATTAAGGGGGTCAGGACACCCCGAGGGCGTCATTTTGGGTTGACCAGAAGTTTCGGTTTCCGAGAACCCCGAATGAAGGGTAATGGTATAGGGACCCGACTCTCGTACTACACTCCGAGAGTACGGATACCCTCTTGGAGACGTTTTATCAAGAAGAGGTCAAACACCCAGTGAGTAGGTCGTCCCATACCCCAACCCAATATAGTGTACAGACAGGGAGGGATGGGTAGGGTAAAACCAAGGAAGAAATACAGATCAACATCTTCTAGAAGAGACCATGTAAGGTCAGAAACAGTAGTTACCAATGAGACTTTTATCAACACTAAAACCACACGAGCACTCTCCGAGTTGTAAGTCTTTTACTTCTAGTACCGTAGACCAGGGTAGTGAAGCACCCTTTATATACCCCTTTGTCATCTCTGTAACAGTCTGAAATAAAACCCCCCGAGGTTTTAGTGACGTCTACCACTAACGTCGGTACTTTAATTTTCTGCGAATGACGAATCTTCTTTTAAATACTGGTTGGATCTATCATATAAGTTTTCGTCTCTGTAATGAAACGGCTAATTCAGACAGATCAGTTCCGATACCAAAAAGGTCACCAGTACATACTTACACTCTCAACCTGACACTTCTTCCGACTCGCGACTTCTTAACTACGGAAACTTGACACCACAACCTCTTCTGAGAACTCTCAGGGAACCTGACGTTCCTCTAGGTTGGTCAGGTAAGACTTCCTCTAGTCGGGACCCTAAAGAAACCTTCCTTACTACGATTTCGACTTCGAGGTTATGAAACCGGTGGAGTACGCTTCTCAACTGAGTAACCTTTTCTGAGACTACGACCCTCCCTAACCCCCGTCCTCCTTTTCCCCTGCTGGGTCCTACTCTACGGACCTACCGTAGTGCCTGAGCTACCTGTACTCAGACGCACTTGAGACCCTCTACCACTACCTGTCCCTCCGGACCACACTACGTTAAGTACCCCAGCGTCTCAGTCTGTGCTGATTCGTTGACTTGGCTTGGCTTGACTTGGTACTCTCCTTCACTCGAGTCCCAAAAAGATGAGACGAAAGAACCGACGAGAAGAGTGTGACAAAATATTCGATGAAAAAAAGATAATTATAAACCATTTAAAATTTATAGAAAAATGTTGTATCAAAAGTTACTACATGATATTAAGATACCTTGTATGGGGTATTGTTACTTGAGTGAATCGTGGGTCTAGAACCAAAGGTAGTGGAATGAGATTATTTCCTTACTCCCGAAGAACCTATTTACCGACTAAAATTCTAGTACCATTATTTCCGTATTCTACTCGGACCTCGTAGAATAAGACGGTCTTACATTCTCTGATGATTTCTTTCCTTCCTTCTTCCTTCCTTCCTCTTTTTCTTTCTTTCCTTTCTTTTTTCAGGTGTTACGGTTTTCCCATGACCTCGGTCGACTTCCTCGAGGGTTACCGGTTTCTACTTTCTCAAACTCGTTGTTTTATATCATAAGTTAATATTGATATATATATATCAATATATATGTATATAAGGTATTTAGAGACGACTATTTTTATCTAACCTATTTATCTATTTACACTCTCTTCTTTGTTTAGAGGACACGTCTTCTTAGGGTTATTAAATCATCCATAAGAAGGGAGTTCCTCCATCTTGTGTTGATGGTTGAGGAATTCACACCCGGTGTGTATCACTAAAAGAAAGTTTCTCCCGTCGTATTTTCCTATCTTTTTTTTCTCTCTCTCTCTACTAGTTCCGATTGGTTACCGCCATTCAGTCCCATTGTCACACGTAAGGACTATACTACACTACTCTGGTTGTGTAATCGAGACACAAGAAAAAGGTTTTTTCCGTATTCTGGTTTGTTGTGTTACTCCCCTTTTAGTCCGTTTAGATTTAACTTTCCGTAAGATGACTATGTTGTATGGACTGACCATGAAGAGTTTTAAGAGTTTCAGTAACTTTTGTTCCTTTCAGACTTTTTACCGGTATCGGTTCTTCTTGAATTCCTTTGTACTTCTCTCACAGAGTCTACCCTAAGATGAAGATAATCCTGTAGTCCATTTTTGATTCCTTTACTTATTTCGTACCTGGAATCAACTATAATTAAATAGTCATAACAAATTAATTAACGTTTTTTATATGGTATTTTACATTCTATTAGTATTACTCCTTGACCACATCCTATATATCCTTAAGACATGATCAAAGTGTTACTGTGACGTTCGGATTTAAAATTTAGAAGTTGTAAAGTTTTAAAGTAAAATTTTATAAAAATTTTACTGTGTTTTCTACGTAGTATAAATTGGTATATAATACTAACCAGTAAATTCATCAAAGAATTAAAAACAAAAACTTGTGTAAATACTACTTGTAGGAATACTAATTTGGGAACTTGTGTATACAATATTAAAGGAAATCCTATTCAAACATCTTCACTTTAACCTCCTATTGTTTACACGTATAATATTATCATTATTCCTAAAACTAAGTTTTATGTATTACTCCGTGAAAGTCGACTTCTGATTGACTTGAAGTTTATTGGTAGTACTCCTCTCTACCAGTCTAAACCTTTCCTGATAACAATCTATAAAAAGGACGGGTTCAGTCAGTGTAGTTTACGATCTGTAAGTCCCAAAAAGAACGAACGAACGTACAGAAATAGAAACGTTGTCTACTTACTCGGACAATTCCATGGTCGGAGGTAGTATTCCGACTTGAAGGAGTACAACTCAAATTGGTCGGGTCATAATTTTTTACTTTCATCTTTTTCTTTACGAGTAGAGGTCTATAGGTCTCCTGTACTCGTCTCGGAAGGACCTGAAATAATCCGGTAGTCTGATTCTTCTTAACAAATCACCAAGATTTATACTCTTGGTATAAGACATTAAGAATTTGACACCGGATACCTTGGTCGTCGTAGTCGTAGTTGCTCTTTGGACAATCTTTACGTCTAAGAGTCCGGGGTGGGAGTGAGATGACTTAACCTTCAAGACCCCAATCAAGGTCGTAATACACCCAACACCAAACCAAAACAAAAAAAGAAACTCTCCATATATGCGAACTTTGAAAATTGTCGAAAGTCAAGTCAACGAGTCAACACAGACTGAGAAACGTTTCGGTACCTGACGTCGTACGGTCCGAAGGGACAGGTTGAGGGCCTCGAACGAGTTTGAATACAAGTAGTTCAGCCACTACGGTAGGTTGATAGAGTAGGAGACAACAGGGGAAGAGGAGTACGGAAGTTAGAAAGAGTCGTAGTTCAAAAGAAGGTTACTCAGTCAAGAAGCGTAGTCTACCGGTTTTATAACCTCAAAGTCGAAGTCGTAGTCAGGGAGGTTACTTATAAGTCCTGACTAAAGGAAATCCTTTAGACCAAACTGGAGGAATGTCAAGTTCCCTGAGAGTTCAGAAGAGGTTGTGGTGTCAAGTTTTCGTAGTCAAGAAGCTACGAGTCGAAAGAAATAACAGGTCCAAAATGTAGGTTTGTACTGATGACCTTTTTGGTATGGAAACTGATCTGTCTGGAAACAGTCGTTTCATTACAGAGACGAAAAATTATACGACGGAACCAACCAGCATCGAAAAGAAGGTTTCTCGTTAAAGTGCAGACGTCAGTGATAGACGTCACTAAACCTCAGGTTTTTTTATTTCGGAGAGTGACAAAGGTAACAAAGGGGTAGATAAACGGTACTTCAATACCCTGGCCTACTAGAATCAAAAAACTTACAACTTAAAATTCGGTCGAAAAAGTGAGAGTAAGTGAAAGTAGTTCTCCGAAATAATTCTATTTTAAGTGTATGGTGTTTTAATTGATTAAATTTCCTATGTTAAGTTGTCAAAAACCAAAACACGGTGGTAGCGGTGTTAGTTAAAATTTCGCAAGTAGTAGAGTTTTTCTTTGGGACATGTGAAACCGATATGAGAGGATAGGTGGATCGACGTGTGTTGGTGACGAAAGAGAAAAAGACGGAAACATCTAAACGAATAAACATATTCATCTTTGTATTTATCATACTTCGGAAAACACAGACCAAATAAAGTGAATCGTATTACAAAAGTTCGGGTAAACACAACATCGCACATAGTCATGAAGTAAGGAAAAATACCAGTTTATTATAAGGTAACACACGTATATCGTGTAAACCAAATAGACAAGCACTCGACTACCAGTAAACCCAACAAAGGTGGAAAGCCGAGAACACTGATCACGACGGTACCTGTAAGGACACGTTAGACACAAAAGTGTTCGGGAAGTCCGCTAAGGTCACGTACGATCAAAAACTCTTGGTAATAACAACAACTCGATTAATTTCTGTCAATAAAAAGTATATATCTCTCGTGGTAAATAGGAAGTCCAGTATTCAGTTCCACCTTTTCCTTCTTGGATCCGTCACCCTAAGCTATCACACACGGGTGGGTCCTACGGCGGTACGTCCCTTTCCACCCCGACTCAACCGACTTTCTTTCCTTCGGGACCAATTTTACCTTAACGAGTGAAAAACTCGTGTTCTGGAGGGAGTGAAGAAATAGTCACACAGTAATACAAGACTTCCAGTGGGTCCGAGAACTCATAACTTCGAAGTGAAGTCTTCCAAGTGACTGTGGAACTCAAAGTTATCAAGAGTTTTAAAATGCTTCGAAAAGAGAGATGTGACGGAAATAGAAGTGTGACAGTCATAGGAGTCCACTCAGTTCATTGAGGTAAAATGTCTATCCCAGTGACTCCGCATCACTCTCCTTTACTGGACGGACTTCAGTATCTCGTCCTACGCTACTTCACCCCTGGTCGGAGTCAAGTGACTGAGGAGACAAGTGAGGTCGTCACCAGGAGTCGGGAACGATGTGTAACTTTAATGACCTCCCAGAAAAATTTTTGTGATAAATCCGAAGTGTGAGTCTCTAAACCAAACTAACCAGATTCCACCCTGAATCCGTAACTCTAAAAAGTTTCCGAAGGACTCTCTAAAAAAAGATTAAATGAAATAAATCAATAAAAAAAAATGAAAAGGAGAACTTTACTGAAATCTGAATGTTTTCTTTTTTTTTTTTCTACATTTTATCATGTTTCTTCAGGGTATATAGGAAGGGGGTCGAAGGGGTTTACAATTCCAGAATGTATGACGATGACGATGACGCTGACGATTCAACGAAGTCAGCACAGGCTGAGACACGCTGGGGTATCTGCCGTCGGGTGGTCCGAGGGGGCAGGGACCCTAAGAGGTCCGTTCTTGTGACTTCACCCAACGGTAAGGGAAGAGGTTACGTACTTTTCACTTTTCACTTTCACTTCAGTGAATCAGCACAGACTGGGAGTCGTTGGGGTACCTGACGTCGGAAGGTCGGAGGAGGTAGGTACCCCAAAAGGTCCGTTCTCATGACCTCACCCCAAGTAACGGAAGAGGCTCCAGAATGTATTCGTGGTACATTAATAGTTTCGGTCTATAATTGTAACCTTGTAATGATAAGTGATTAGATATCTGGAACTAGTTTAAAGTAGTTGACGTTGAACCCAATTAAACTCAACGAGGTAGAGGAACCACCGGAAATTAGAAAAGGTCCACTAAAATTACACGTAAGTCCCACTCTTGACGATCCTGTCACCTCAGGACGTCAACCAAAAGATTTACATCGGACATGCTACATGAAGGGGGATAAGAGACTGTACATTCTCGACACAGACTTTTAGGTGACATAAAGATTCGATAACAATAGGACGACTACCCTATTTAGTAAACTTCTGAAGATAAAGAATACTTCACAGTCAACAATATAGACGGTCCTCTTCTTTACTCCGATCAATATAAGTGTCGTTCCAATGGCCGTGGGTCCACTTTTACCTTTTACCACGCAACCTCTTCCCTCTCAATTTCTCGGAAAGTTATAATTGAGTGTTGAGTCACTAGACCCAGAAACGACTTGTCTTACCGGAAGAAACCTACATTTACAGAACTTACGTTAAATCTAAAATTAATCTCTACACGACCGGGAATTACACCTTCATAAATATATCCCTCCGGTTTCTACCATTTGACTTTTGGAACGCAAAGAATGTCTACCAGACAATTTAATTTTTGACAGAGAGTTGGAGATCAGAACTGGGACGGCAACGTTTCTACTGAGTAGCTTCGCCATCGGACAGTCAATAGGACACACTAACCGACCCACGAGGTCGACTTACATAGTTCGCTGTTGTATAATTCGACCCATTAAATATTCCCAAAAATAAAAATAAAAGAGGATTCCATCAACCTAATAGAAATAGGTTAAACTTAAAAGTTGGAGAAGATGAATAATAGAAGACGAGACTCACTTTTGTTTGGACACACAGAGACGACACACGTTTAATCGGACCAAGGGTTCCGGGACGCCGAATTGTCTTTGGACAGATACTCATTCATTTTTACAATAATTTAAGTTTCGGTGTAGTGGTCGTGACCTAAGGAGATCCGATGTATGCAAGTGACAGTCGTTTATGAAGGAGACACTCTGTGGTCGAACCTTCGTAAACTTGGGCTTCCATAATGTACACACAAATATAGTCTTTAACATATGTGTCTGTGTAGGTTCGAAATCGAAGGATCTCCTTCGTTGACCGACGGCCCTATCACCGGAACACCCAGGGACGGGTCCTGTGAGAGAGTGTTTCCCTTGTGTCACTCGAAAACTTGTGTAGAAGAACCCGGTTCTTACGGGAGAGGGACGTGAAGAGTGGGGAAGAAACGGACGTGACAATGGTGGAGGAGAGTCTCAGAAAGGAACCAAAGGAGGGGGTCGGACTCAATTTTCAGAAAAGATATATGAACGTGTTACCGGTCGTGAATAGAACACGACGTCAATTACAAACGAACAGACCACAGACGCATAAGATCGTGGGTCGGGTCACGGACGAGGTGTGAATTACGGATTCTGTCCGAACACACAAACCACCCTCTGGGTTCTCCCTCCCCTGTATACATGTGTGTATCGACTAACCGAAGTAACATGTCGTCTTTGTCGTGTTGTAACATTTCGTTAATATAAGGTCAATTTTTTTACTACTTAGTGTCGAGGAATAAGTCGGATTGCTGAAGGTTCGGGATGTCATCGACAAACGAGGGCACAGTCGGCGACCGCGAGATATGCGAAACGGTCGGTCAAGAAGTCCACTCAGGACGAGTCTAGACGGGAGAAGGGTCCGTCCCTTGTTGGGGTACCACAAGATCTTCTGTTGCTCCCCGGTCCACTCACCTCCCCTGCAAACGTCTGGGGTGTGGTCTCCAAGGGTCACACCCCAGACGAGAAGGAAGGACCGAAAAGTCTACTTGCCCATTAAGCACCACCTTTATCAGATCCGGGAAAATTCCAAAGTTTCTGAGTTCTCACCTCAAAGAATGACTCCTTCCGAGGACTACGGAATGCTAGGAAGAGACGGAAGAGAGACATTGGTGGGGGTATGGACGGGCGGTCCTGAACCACCCCACGAAGTTTGAATTCGGACCGACAGACCCAACGAGTTCAAAGGAAATGAGAGAAGGCACAATCTTACACATAGGTATATCCTTCCAGAAAGACCAAGGAGATCGGGGTAGGAGTGACTTGGAAGTCTCATTTCTCTGGACAAGGGGAGGGTGGTACACCTTTCGAGTAGGAACGTCCCTGGAGGTGGGGTAGTGTGAGGACTGGGGCCGACTGGTCTGGTCCCCACTCCGGGTCGGATTGTGGTCGTTTGAGACTGACCGACTATCCTCTCCCTTCTATTTATCGACCAGTCCTTCTCAGAGGACGTCCCTCAAACTTACTCCCTCGGACTTTGACACAGAACCTTGACCCACCCCTTTCAGGACTCTGGGGAGTCGTCACCCTGGACCTCCCCCGGGGCGTCGTGTCGACGTCCGTTTCCTCCTCGGTGACACAAAAAGAAATGAAGCCGTAGCGTAGAACAGATTTCAGGACGTGATTTTTCTTAGTTTAAAAGGGAAAATAAAAAAGAGTAACATTGGATTTTTATATATTTAGTAACGGAGGCAATAGTGTTAACACAAGAAGACCCCGTAGACTGTTAGACATCCAGAATAGACCTTCGGTAGAGAAGTTATCTGACACAGAGGTCGACTAATTTCGTTGTGAGATGTAATAAAGGACCACCGAGTCTACCATTTCGCAGACAGATGTTACAAGCTAGGGACCCTTCTAAGAGATCTCTTCCTTTACCGTTGGGTGAGGTCATAAGAACGGAACTTTTAGGGTACCAGCCTCCTCGAACCACGTCCGATGATCGGTACCCCAGCGTTTCTCAGCCCGTGCTGACTCACTGAAGTGAAAGAAGTGAAAGAAAGAAAGATGTAATAACCCCGTCGAGACTTCTAGACGACCTTTACTGACCGACCTCCAAGTGGTGCGACGAACACAACACCATGTGTTCACCCGTGTGTTCAGTCCAAATGTCCGCTAATTTACTCCGGTCCACTTTCCTCGTGCAAGAAATGACAGTCTCACAACGCCGACAAGCAGACTCTCGGAGGGTTTGGTGTCAGTAGTTGGAACGACTCCTACGTTTCCTTCCTTGATAATCCTTAGTCACCCAGGTCGTAACTTTCCCAATCCTTAACAAACCAAATAATAATTATTGACTAGAGACCCGAAGTCTTACTAACGTCGAATCTAACACATTTCTTCTGTATGTTTGTCTTTTAGAAGTGACGACGACGACGATTCAACGAAGTCAACACAGGCTGAGACACACTGGGGCATCTACCGTCAGGTGGTCCGAGGGGGCAGGGACCCTAAGAGGTCCATTCTTGTGACCTCACCCAACGGTAAAGGAAGAGGTTACGTACGTACGTACGATTCAGCGAAGTCAGTACAGGTTAAGACACGGTGGGATACCTGACATCGGACGGTCCGAGGAGACAGGTGCCTTAAGAGATCCTTCTTATAACCTCACCCAACGGTAAAGGATGAGGTCTTTTAGAAGTGATAGAAAAGAATTTACTCTATCTATACACACGAACACAAGTGAGTTAGCATAGGATAAAAAACACTGGAATACTTGACGTCGGGCGGTCCAAGGAGACAGGTATTTTAAGAGGGTCGTTCTTATGACCTCACCAATCGTCAAGGGAAGAGGTCCCCTAGAAGGTTTCGGTCCCTGACTTGGACACAGAGGACACAGAGGAGGTAATCGTCTGTCTAAGAAATGGTGACTCAGCAGACCTTTCGGGGTTTACTTCCGTGGGCAATCGTAATACCCTGTAACTTATCTCAAAAAATTACGTTGAAACACTGAGACACTCGTTGAAATCTCTTTTCGGTTGTGGAAGTCGTTCCCTTGTCCACAATTAAACCTGTCTGTGTCAGTAGAGAGACACAGGACCCTCCGGTCGCGTATCCAAACGGTCCACCAATTTGATACCACTCTGGTACGAGACGACACGGTCATTTAGAAACGTCTCCAGACTCTTCTTTGGGGAGTCGTCAAACATAATACCAAACTAAAAGGAAAAAAAGAGATGTAACCTCTCCCAATAACTCAAGAGCCTTTAATCGGGACGAATTTCTGAGAATTCTTGGACGGAGAATTTTTTTTAACGTTTAATACCCAAAAAGGACGGAGGGAGTAGAAATAAGACATGGTCCCTGTCGGTGGACGTGGTGACCCTAACGACGTACCCACGGACCTCCTTCCCCCGAATCGTGGGCGGACTCCTCCACTGCACCGTAGCTCACGTCCCTCCCCTTACACCTTTGTTCATAAAAAGGTGTATTTGTTGTGTCTTGTCCTATCGTTATTAATCTTCTGTTTGGACTAAATTGACAAAAAAATTGACAAGGAACTGCTGTTAACCCCGAAGGGACCACCGAGTCTCCCATTTCGTAGACGGACGTTACGCCCTCTCGACCCAAACTAGGGACTAAGCCCTTCTAGGAGACCTCTTCCTTTATCGTTGGGTGAAGTCATGAGAACGGACCTCTTAGGGTACCTGCCTTCTCGGACCGACCGATGTCAGGTACCCCAGCGTTTCTCAGCCTGTGCTGACTCGCTGAAGTGAAAGTGAAACTACTGTTAACCGTTACATATAGTTTTGGACACTTAACACACAAAGAAAAAGGTCGTTGAGGTGAAATCGTTAAATTCGGTTTCTTTATTTAATATACCTTCCCAGAAATAAAGTCGGAATAAAGTCCTATTGGACTTTTGTTGTATGTAAAGATTGTGGACCTCTCTCACTTACTGATTTAATACCGTCTAAGTTGTCTTATCATACGTAGGCAATTTTTAAAGTGACATTTTTATTAAAACATTATATTTTTATATAAGTATTTGATCAATGTAGTTTTCCCTGTATCTATGTTATTATGTTTTAATTGACCATTCATTAAGATACAGTCTTAACACGTAATAAAAAGAAAGGAAGAAGAACAGATAGACGTAAAATACTAAAAGTGGTCGTAAATATTAAAAAAAGAAATTTTTTCTTTTCTTTTGGTTTGACGAATACTGATAAACATTTTTCGTTCTTTGAACACAGTGAAGCACCACATACACACCTTCTCATTAACGTATTTACCCTGCGGGACCCGATCTTCTCGATCTCTCTTCCCTCCTCCCTCCAGTCACACACTCGTCTTTGATTCTACGATAATGTCCTTTTGAGGCTCAATTCCCTACTTTTCTTGTTCCCTTAAATAAACAGAAAGCACAGGTCCCATTCGTGAGGACCTCCTGTCCGCCACGACAGGTAAAGGACGTCCCGACCCGAGGAAGGCAGGACTCCGAGACGAAGAGGTCACGAAACAGGAAGTAGTGCTCACGACCTCCGCGACGTGTGGTCTTCGCCGGGCAGTGTCACGCAGGGGGACCACTCTCAAAGTAGATACTGGACTGGATTGACGTTTACACGACACCAACCTTACAGATACCGACCGGAGCTAAGACGAGGACACTTTTCACCCGTCTCTCCTAAAACCCCCAGTGATAATTAGAGGTGATCCCCAGAGACTCGACTCACATCCGTGTTACTCGTTACTAAGTTCCACCCTTTCGTCTCTCCCGTGCACCTCCTTTACGTTTATTATTGGTGGCGACCATAGAGAGTTTGTCACAAAGGCAACTTTGTAATCTACTACTAGAGTTGTCATGTAGCTACCTACCACATTCCACACCATTCGTGAAAAACGCATTAAGGACTACACAGTCGGAGTGAGGAAAGAGGGGACGAGTCTCTTCTCGTAGTCTTAAGTTCCATGACGCTGTAACAATGTTTCGCCGGAGGGGTCCGAGAACGGACCCGAAGTCGTCGTCGGACCATTGAGTAGAAGAGTGGTGGGGATTAGGTAATAGGTGTCGGTCTCTTTAGAAGATTTTGTTTCATTTTGTTCGTGGGGTAAAGGGAGAACGTCGGAGAAGTCTCCGAAAGGTCACAAGAATTCTATTCCAAATTTCGGAAACGGAACTAAACATTGCGGGAGACGTCCGACCGGGGACGGATGAGGTCATCGCGACCCCGAAACGACTAGAGGCCGGTGTGACCAACATAGTAAGAACTCATTTTCTTCGAAAGAGAGGGTGGAGTCCCGAAAATGTGCACGATAAGAGGGACGGATCTCAGCAGAAGGAGAAAAGGACCTGTCGAGGAGGAGTAGGAAGTTAGAAACTCATTCGTAGTGAAGGAGTTGTCCTGACGGACAGAGGGGTTTGGTCAGTCGTGGGGACTCGATATATAAAGTGGGGTGTGTGTGAAAGTCTTGAGGATATCTTGTACTTTGGATGAATGCATTATTACGGAAGGAGTGAGTGGTCATCACTTGGGACTCCTGTCCCAGATTTAAATAGACAAAACAATCTGAGACACACTTTACCCATTTGGTGTTCCTAGACCTAAGAAACCCTTCTATCTCAGGAAAGTTTACTTCGCTAAATCTCAGTCCACCCTCAATTGTGTCCTTCCCGTCCGTCGTATTCCTCTCTCCTAAACGTACTTCTTACAATTTTCCACTCGTTTCGTCAGTGATTGGAACTTCTTTTAGACTCAAAATCCATAACTTCTTCGGTTTTGTCCATTTTTAATCTATACAGTCTTCCACGTTTTTCATATACACAGACTGGAACAACAGAAGTCTCGTAAGGACCGGAGACCCTATATAAACATACGTCGACAGTAAAGCATAAATATTTACTCGGACCTTCCTAACATCCATCCCTCTGCCCTCCTTCCTGTTACCACTCAGATACGTCCTCACCTCCTCTTCTGCCCTTTTTTACTTTTCGGCACAGGTGATGGGACATAAAACATGTAGTCGAATCGTTTATCAAAACTGTTGAATGGTTACACGGTCCGTGACACGACCTGTGAAAACGTCCACCCTCCTTCCATCATTCTCTATCTCCTAACTTTCGAGTTTCAGACACTTATGTGTCTTCTTTTGTCTTAAAAGGACCTGGTAGACTCTCTCGTAGTGAAGGAGTTGTCCTGATGGACAGAGGGGTTTGGTCAGTTGTGGGGACCCGACATATAAAAGTGTGGGGGAGTGTGAAAGTCTTGAGGATATTTTGTACTTTGGATGAATACATTATTACGGAAGGAGTGAGTTGTAATCACTTGAGACTCCTGTCCCAGATTCAGAACAATCTGAGACACAATTTAGCCATTTAGTGTTTCGTAAACCCAAGAAACCCTACTATCTTCGGAAAGCTTACTTCTCTAAATGTTATACACCCTCAATTGAACCCCTAACTGATGAGATTTCGGAAACTGACACACCTAGTGTTTTTTGACACCTTTTAAGAAGTTTTCTACCCTTATGATCTGGAGGAATGGACGGAGGACTCTTTAGACATACGTCCAGTTCTTTGTTATTAAATCTTGACTTGTACCTTGTTGTTTGACCAAGGGTTTGACTCTTTCTTCGTCTCATGTAGTACACTTCGGGTTCGATCTTAGTTCTAACGACCCTCTTTAGAGTTATTGGAGTCTATACGTCTATTGTGGTGGAAATGCCTTCTTTCACTTCTCCTTGATTTCTCGGAGAACTACTTCCATTTTCTCCTCTCACTTTTTCGACCGAATCTTAAGTTGTAAGTTTTTGGATTCTAGTACCGTAGGTCAGGGTAGTGTAGTACCGTTCATCTACCTCTGTGCTACCTTTGTCACTGTCTGAAGTAAAAGAACCCGAGGTTTTAGTGACGTCTACCACTGACGTTGGTACATTAATTTTCTGTGAACGAAAAACTTTCTTTTCGATACTGTTTGGATCTGTCGTATAAGGAAACGACTGTTTCAAGGTAGATCAGTTTCAACACCCCAAAAGTCATCAGTACATACCTACACTCTCAACCTGGTATTTCTTTCGACTCGTGACTTCTTGCCTACGAAAACTTGACACCACAACCTCTTCTGAAAACTCTCAGGGAACCCGACGTTCCTCTAGGTTGGTCAGGTAGGATTTCCTTTAGTCAAGACTCACAAGTAACCTTCCTAACTACGACTTCGACTTCGATATTATGAAACTGGTGGACTACCCTTCTTGACTGCATAAACTTTTCTGGGACTACGACCCTTTCTAACTTCCGTTTTCTTTCCCTACTGTCTCCTACTCTACCAACCTACCGTAGTGGTTGAGTTACCTGTATTCGGACTCATACGAGACCCTCAACCACTACCTGTCCCTCCGGACCGTACGACGTCAGGTACCCCAGTGTCTCTCAGTCTGTGCTGACTCGTAGACTTGACTTGACTTGACTTGACTACACTCTCTTTCAGTGACTTGTCGACTTAAATTCGACCCACCTGAAATTTCTTTTTTACCTCTAAAAGGTGAGTTTTTTACCCCCCTTTACCATAAGGTCCTTTTTCTATAGAACTCAAACTTTTTAGAGTCTCATAAACCCGTTACTACTCTTTAATCTCATGTGACACCTAGTCCTTGGTTCCGACCTTTCGTCGTTATTATTATTATTATCGACTGTGAACCGTCTGTGAACAACACACGGTCTATGACGAATTCACGAAATGAGGTAATAGAGTCGGACATTTACCGTCTCAGTCCCAAACTCGGTTCCGTAAGACTGAGGTCTTGGGCATGTGAACATTCGTGTCCCGATAAGGTGTAACAGTTCCTCTGACTTACGGTACGATTCGAGGACCCTCCCCTACTCCCGAACCCTTTCTAAAATAGTAAACCTTTTATTGGGTGTGTCTGACACGAAATCTTTCAGGTAAGACTTTGGACACACGTCTGACCTACACATTCTATAGTACTCTCCGTTTTTTGTACCCTCAAACGGGTGGTAGTCCTTTACTTGCGTACTATGTCCTACGAACCCCGACCACGTGACCCTACTGGGTCTCCCTACCATGCCCTTCCCTCCACCCTCCCCCCAAGTCCTATCCCTTGTACACATATGGGCACCGTCTAAGTACAACTACATACCGTTTTGGTTATGTTATAACATTAATCGGAGGTTAATTTTATTTATTTAAATATAAATTTTTCAGAGGAAGTACTCGTCTTGAGTACATACTCGGTTATTTTACGATCGTGACACACGGCACCCACTTTTATGTTAAAGATTTTCCCCAGCCTCCGTCGTCTCGATAGGACCCGCCTACCTTCCGTAGGTAAAATTGAACTTTCTTCCAACTCAACCACACAGGTTCAACTCTAAAAGAAACGGAGAACCGTCACTTTACTGGAACAAAAACAGGGGTTTATATGACTGACACAGGAGGAATTTTAAGTACAAGGTGGGTTTGAAGTCTTATACTGGAATAAACCTTTATTCCAGAATGTCTACATTAGTCAATTTTACTCCAGTCAGACCTCATTTCATTTTTATTTGGGATTTACGTTGTACTGACTACAGGAATATTCTTCTTCTTTTCTTTGTATCTCTAGTTGTACCTGTGTGTCCCTCTTCCGGTATACTTCCATCTCGGGCTCTAACCTTACTCCGTAGGTGTTCCGTTCCTTATGATTCCCAACGACCGATGGTGGTCGTCGATGTTCTCTGGTCCTCTCTAGAGTGGACGTTGGAAGTGTTCCTCTCACCGAGACGGACGGATGTGGAATTAAAACCTGAAGGTCGGAGGTCTTGTCACTCCCTGATGCAAAGATAATAAAATTGGACGTTTCAAACACCATTAGGCAATGTCGTTGGGATTCTTTGGAAGTCCCTCAGACTCTTTAGTCTCGGTTACAGGAGAGGTGGATGGTCTCAGGTGTCGGTATAACGACTCCAATTGGCCTGGTAGTTGTGTGCAGTACCTGAGGCTTAAAGTTCAGGTCGGGTGGTGAGGGGTGGGGGGTTGTGGTGGTGAATAAATGACCCACTGGGATCTGTTCAATGAGTCAACGGTGTACGGAGTCTAAAGAACGGATATTCTACAATTATAATCAAGGACAGAATGTCCTACCGAAACTTCTACTTCACTCAACATGTAATCGTAAATCTCGTCACCAAGACAATGGGAATAACAGTGGTTACTGTAATGAGTGAACCCAAATCCCACCCCTTTTTCTGTGGAATCTGGAAGTTGTGAACAGAGGGGGACGAGATTCGTTCATACGGGGACGGAGACACGTCACCGATCACCTTCAAGTTGTAGGCATAACGGCACTTTAGACGAAACCACTACTCCCACTGCCCCTGAGGTTCGTGTTTACATGTCTCGTGTTCCGACTAATTTATGTACATACTAGTCTATCACACCATAGGGTTCGCAATGTGAGATCCGGACGATACTCCAACAAACGAAGTGTTTTGTATCACGTTCACGGTTCGTTACGACTCTCCGACATGGACAACCTAGGGTCCTTAGTGTGGAGGTCCAGGGTGCTCGGGACAAAGTTTACGTTCCCGGACCTTTCTCAAGGGTTTCGTAGTGAACCTCAGAGAGCAAGGGTCTGGACCGGGTCGACTGACCAGTAGCCTATCGTTGGTGACTCGTGTGGTGGGACCCAGAGTACGACCGTCACCTTTTTGAACTCTTCTTTAACTTCACGAGACACCCTAAGAATGGTGTGATCGGACGGACCCAAAGAATCATGAGAACTGAAGAGTTCTGGGTCCGAAGAGATCTAGACCCCTCCGTCAGTAAGGTAGGTGAGGGTACCCAAGACCGAATACCTTATATTTGTGTTTCTTGACTCGACTTACCCCCAGGTACGACGACGACGATTCAGTGATGTCGGTACAGGCTGAGACACGCTGGGGTCTCTGCCGTCGGGTGATCCGAGGAGACAGGGACCCTAAGAGGTCCGTTCTTATGACCTCACCCAACGGTAAAGGAAAAGGTCACGTACTTTCACTTTTCGTTTTCACTTCAGTGAGTCAGCACGGGCTGAGAATCGTTGGGGTACCTGACGTCGGATGGTCCGAGGAGGCAGGTACCCTAAAAGGTCCGTTCTCACAACCTCACCCCACGGTGACGGAAGAGGTATGGAGTGGAAATAAAGGGTTTCCTTTCCGAGGGGTCATTTGACATCTACAACAACAAGGCAGAGATTCAACACAGATTGAGAAACATTGGAGTACCTGATGTCGGACGGTGCGATAGGAAGTAACATCTAGACTCCAGTTTTACCCAGAAAGTGAGAAAAAGGACGGAAACTTAGTCTGTCTAGAGGGGTAACACCATTTCTACCGACACTTGTGAACCGGGGAAGAGGGTAGTGTACATCCCAGATACCGAGGATAAGAACCTAGACCATCCTAGAAACTACTTGGCTTATACCCACCTGCACTGTGACCCGGTCAAGGGGGACAAAGAAGAGGGACAGAAGACCTTGTGAGTGAGAATCTCGGGTCTCACCGTACATTCTACAGGTCGATGGGACGACCTCCCTGGAGTCGTCTCGGAGACACTCCGAGACTCTGAGGTACCTCTCCTTCTCCACGGTCGACTTGGACTCACTTCGACAGACCCCTAGAGGTTGGGTCGGGTCGGTAATCAACTTATACTGTCTCATTGGCACCAGTAACGGGGTCCTTCGTCTTAACGGGTCAGTTTAGGGATTGAATATTTTGACACTATATACTACCTTACCGACAACAAAAGTCAGTGATTCGAAACCAAGAGTCGTTCTCTAGTAGCCTTGTGAGTGGGTCAGGGTCTACCACTACGACCTACGACTGTCGTCTCCTGTCCTACCGTCTTGTTCGTTTGTCGGAGAACGACACTACGTGTTTTACTCTGGGGTCCCTTGGACTCGACCCCGAAGTCTTCACTCTCCCGTCACTACTCGGACTCTGAAATACCCGTACCTGGACGGGGGCCACACGTCTGGGTCGCCCACAGTCGGAGGATGGGAAATGTGACTCGTCTATCTAGGGAGAGACTTCCTGAAGAACTCTCCCACCTTCACAAACGTCTGCCAAGAACACTATTTTGGACTCTCATCTTCTCATTTATAGTATACGATTGACTTTTTTTCGTCTTTGATTAATAGCATAAACTGAAGTGTTCCGTTTCTGTACGAACTCTGATCACTCTATCTTAGACCGTTTTATGACCTAAAGGGGGGTTCAGACAGAAATTGGGTCTCGTCCGGTCCAGGATAATATACGAAAGAACCATGACAAATAAAGAGGGACCCTTGTGAAAAGTTGTAAAATTAATTAGTAAGTATTCTAATAGACAAATTACACACGACGACGACGACGACGACGATTCAGTGAAGTTAGTACAGACTGAGACACGCTGACGTATCTGTCGTCGGGTGGTCCGAGGCGGCAGGGACCCTAAGAGGTCCGTTCTTGTGACCTCACCCAAAGGTAAAGGAAGAGGTTACGTACTTCACTTTTAACTTTCACTTCAACGAGTCAGCACAGGCTGAGGATCACTGGGGTACCTAACGTCGGGTGGTACGAAGAGACAGGCACCCTAAAAGGTCCGCTCTCATGACTTCACCCCACGGTAACGGAAGAGACTTACAGACACGATGGGATGGGACTTTGAGGTACTACTGTCTCGCAAAAAGAGGCGACTCGAGGTCCCGGGTAGTGTCACAGAACGAGTGGTGTCTACGGGTCTTTTCATAAATGACATTACGTATTTATTTCTTCCACAGGGATTATAAACCGAACATTCGAGATTAAAATGAATGAAGAGACCTAAGTAGGATATTCGGTCGTGGAGTCGGGAAAAGGAAGGTTCAACCTACACACTGGGATTCGTTCGGTGGATTGTCTGACTTTGGTCGGAAGACATTTGTTCGTATTAGAGACGAGATGGTTGGAGTAGACCGTCAACACCTTTGAACTAGTCTTTTACTCCGGTTCTAAAAACATTTCGAGAGGAAATTTGGTAATCGTCACCTTTATATAAGAGTCCTGACTTTATTTTGTGTGGGAAACAGGTACCGAGTCTTGGAAAAATTTTTTGTCCAAAAAACTGTATTTTAAGTGTATGTTAAGTGTTGAATATTCGACGTTAAGTCACTAAAAATTTCATACAAGTGCCACAACATATTGATAATGGTGTTAGTCAAAAACTTGTAAAAGTAGAGGGGCGTTTCTTTGGAGTTTGGGTATTTATCAATGTGAGGCAAAAGGGAGACTAGGGAGTCCAGATCTGTTGATCATTAGATGAAGGCCAGACATATTTAGACGGTAAAGAAGTGTAAAGTACATCTACCTTAACATGTTTTACACCGTAAACACGGACCGAAAGAAAGTAAATTGTGTTACGAGAGTCCCAAATAGGTACAACACGGCCCCAGGTCGGGGGCGTCCTAGGTCCCCTTGGACTTCCTTTTTGCCGCAGCCGCCTACTAAATCTCTCGCTATTCCTTTCTTATAACATCTATTCTTTTATCTCCTCTCTTTCTCCAACTATAAAGAACCAAATGTATCTTTCCGTTATTTTGAAACTCTGTTCTTCAAACGGGACAAGTGCCTCCGGTGTCCACGGAAGGGCCAGAGGGTTCCCTCGCTTCTGCGTCTCGCAGAAGGACAAGTAAAGAATCTTTGGGCCCGTCTAGTCACTTGTGTCCCTCGGAGACACGAGGTTCCCTAGTCGGACTTTTTCTTTCATTCTCTCTTTTTTTTTTCTTTTTTCTTTTTGTGCCCCACTGGTTCGAAGAAGTTCGCTCCGGGTTATCGAAATAATAATTTTCCACGAAAATATGGAACAGTATATGTATCTCCCTTTACTTTCTACGTTTTAGTTTGTCTCAGTCGGGTTTGTAATGTAGACAAAACAGAAATAGCTTTGGACCTAAAAAGACGTTTGGAAAGGGTATTTGTTATAACACATGTAATAGAAGACCGGAACCTCCGGAACACTTGTAAAATACTGGGAGAAAACTATTTCCGACGAGTTGGTCTTTTGAATAAAAAGGAACTTTACAAAAAAGAATATAAAGATTAGATGCAGTCGGAGTCTTTCATAATTTGTTCAATGTAAAGAGTGTCTCGTTTCCACGTCATTCAATGTTCTTTCTTGGTCAATCGAGTTTTCAAACTACACCAATTAAAGTTCCGATGTGAACAAAAAGAATGAAAGGTTGATACAATTGATTACGTGAGGGTCCACGCGTCACCTATTCTCTATACCCTTGAATCGTTGTTGGTAACCGGGTTATTACTTTAGGATGTGGTCGTGATGAGATTATTGAAAATTGAGAAATTTTCCGAGGTACAAAATCCGGAAGGTACGGAGAGTGTCAACCCTCCTACATTTATTAGCATACACATCGACGCTCTCAGACCTATATGGACGGGTCGTTCGATATTACGATTGTCTCCCCAAAACTAACCTTTATAAGGAGAGTACAGGTCCTCTGAATAATCGATATCGGGATTCAATTAAAAAAGGTCTCTTTCCGCCAGTCCCAATCGGGGGACAATTACAGTCTCCTCGACCACTTTCAGTACTTTATCATTTTGTCTGTCTAAGACCAAAACCACGTCTACGAGCTCTTTCGGATCCCTCGGGCAACTCAAGACTTCGGAACGAATTGTCAAGAGAAGGTGTACTGGAACAGTACCCACCCTAGAGGACACCACCGAGGGCCGTTACAACATGGTTTATTATAATACAACATACTTATACGGTAACCAACTACATGGAAAGTTGACAAAGGTGAAAACCGATAATACTTATGGTAACGATACTTGTCGACAGATGTTCAAAACTACATCTAGACACAAAAGTAAAGAGAACTCTTATATGGATCCTCATCTTGACGGTCCAGTATTACATTGAGGTACATATTGCAGTGGTGATACCTTAAGCGACTAAACCCTTATCTTTTTACTCCGACAAGTCTGACCGTCCACGTTCACGGGTGTACACACGTACGTACGTACCCACACAATACGTGCACATGTCCTCGTCACGACGGACTCGATCCACCTCGTTTAAAACTTATATTAAAACATAAGTTTCACTAAGATCCGGTAAGTCAGGGGACACCGGAACTTTAAAGTCGGAGAGACGAGGGGACAAACCTACAACAGGGATACCCACTACCAGGACTCTTCAAAGAGGTAGTTGGCACGTGCACACGAGGCAGTGAGTCAGCGCAGACTGACAAACACTCGGGTACCTGACGTCGGGCGGTCCGAGGAGACAGGTATGTAAAAAGGTTCGTTCTTATGACCTCACGTAACGGTAAGGGATGAGGTTCCCTAGAAGGGCTGGGTCCCTGACTTAGGTTCAGAGAACGTAGAGGACGTGACCGTCCGTCTAAGAAATGGGAACTTGGTGGCCCCTTCGAGGTAGGGGGTGGGGGGCTGGGGGACGGAGGTAGTTAATGTTCTGACTTTTTAAGTTACTTCTGTAACATTTGTTTAGTTAGTCAATGTACTTTAACTGTTATATGTCATAACATTTATATTTATCAACAGTAACATACGATGCGTGTAAAATCTAGACATAGTAAATATTAGTTATATATCTATATATGTACACATGTGTAGGGGACCGGGGGGTGGTTCTTGGTAACAATTTGTATATGGTCATACAGACAGTCACAAATTGACTTGAGTCTCGGGACCGTCTCTCATCCCCGTCTCTCCCTTCTACTCAAAAATTTAAGGACTTGTTCTGGTCCATTAACGGTTGACGTCTGACATCAGAAAGGTGTCTGGAAACGGGACGGGAAGTCATCGTCAGAGACTGTGGAAGAAAATCCCAGACGAAGAAGATCCGAACTTAAGAGGGGTCATTGAGACTTAGGACAGGGATAAAATTCCCTCAGGGTAACTTCGGTGGAGGACGATTATGGGACTTAACTAGGGTCTTGTCCTCTCCGGACTAAAGGATACGATCTCGGGGTATAGGACGGAGGATCTTCCACAAGTACTGTTTGTGTATAATCCTACTGAGGTCACACGAAGAGACGACCGTTTTGGTCGGGAAACACTTTCTTATTAGTGACCGTCCGTGGTCTTTCTATGAGGACTCACAGATTCGGAACTAACGTGTACGAAGGAAACTCAACGGAGAATAAAGGTTCGCGTCTACGGCTCTCGGACGACTGCAGTGACCTCAGTCGACCCAGACCCCGTCCACTGAGAACTGAAGTCCCTATAATCAAGGGTCACTACTGGCAGAGACTATCTTGAGAATCGTCAAAACGTTCGGCAGAGACATCCCGACTAGGTCATGACGTACTAAGTGACAAGAACAAAAATATTTTCCCGAGTCTGAAGTCAAGTGGACAAGTAAAAAGGAAATTTGTTCACACAAAACCTTCCTGTGTGAGTCACTGTAAAGACGGACAGGATCGTCCCGGAGGCCGGGAGTCCGTCCTCGAGACAAGGAGAGACAGGGAGGACGGACGACGGAGGAACTCCACGGACAGACATGCGGTTGATTATTGAGTCTCCCTTGAGATACCGGAATCGGACCCTCTGGGGTCCCCTGGTCTCATAACACTTTTCTTCACTTCTTTGATGTACAAAAGAGAGACTAGGGTCCGAGCTGTCACAAGTGAGTAAGACGGAGGTCGAGGGGTCTCGATAATCTAGTAACAGACACTAGCAGTATGAAGACCTTCTTATTTCCAGAAACGGACGGTGGACTGTGACCCAAACGAAGGATAAGTCACAGGAACCAGGGACGTGGGGTGTTCACCCGGACTCACAACTTTACAGTTCAGAAGTCTCTTTCTTCAAAACGTCATTGTTAAAACTTTCTCTTTTGGGATAATGGTCTACATGTTTCTAAAAACGTCTTGATCATTCTAAGTAAATTACTAATCACGGTATTTTTAGTCGTATGACTAGAGAAAAAGTTCCTTTATGTGACTAGTCCACGAGTGTAGTACAGCAAACTAGTCACAATGACGGGCACTACTTGACTCTCGTAAGAGTAACCTATGTACGATTGTGGGATTAACTATATAAGATATTAAAAGAAATCCCCTATTGAAAAAATTAACAGTTCTCGAAGTCTCGTCTTTCACACACTATAAAGGGGTTTCACTAATTTTGACTCTGTGTACACTTTAGTTGACCTTTTGTGGAAACTTAAAACCTAGGTTTCCTCTACGGGAACTGGTCAAGTGGATACGTTAAGTGTACGTTACCTCTTTTGGGGTCGTTGTGCTCTACGAGTGTTCAATACCGATACTCACCAAACAACACCAACTCAATGTCATTTAATCTGAGACCAGGTCGAAGGATCCGTGTCACAAAATGGTCGGTGGCTCAGTGACGAAAGAGACGGATTAAACGAAAGAACCACAGTGACCCCTTCGAACCTCGAAAGATCCTACGTCTTTTGATCCCGTCTGGGTAAAGGGGACCTCCGAGTAGAGATTTGTGACGACTGTCGGAGTGGTACGGGATCAGTACTTTACATACTGAGCGAATGGAATTCGAGAGAGAGTCGGGAAGTACGACAATAAGTTGGGAACGGGTTTATAAACGTCCACGTCTGGTTAGGACTTGTTTATTAACAAGTGTCTCAACTTGACAAACGTCACAAATCATCTGACGATCGAAGAGAGTACGTAAAACACCAAAAATTCACGTTGCTCCTCGTTTGTACATACCCTCCCACTGATGTTGTCTCTTCGTTTCGCAGACGGATATCTTGAAAACCAGATTGGGTCGAGGTGAGGGTAGTAGAGGTGGATCGTGGACTACACTAATAAGGTACGATTTTTATTCTCCAATAGTGTCGAGAAGACGTCCACCCTTCGAAACACCTTTCTCTAACAAAGGAAGACCGAGGTAAGGGTTCAGGAACTCACGGTCTACCTGTTTACAGTGGACTAAAATTACACACACGTCCCACCCAACCCCTCCACTTTCGTTTGAGGTGAACATAGGTACCAGTCTCCGTTCCGGTCCCGTCTTCCTGAACGGGTCAAGAGAGTGAGGGTTCTAGTAGAGTTTGACGTCGTATCTTTTGTCATGGATACCAATTTTTGAGTAGAATCTTTTGATGACTCAAAACGAGGAAATGTCGGTATGAACCCTGATATGAACCTTTTCTCTCCTGATCTCTTGTCATCTACATTTGTACTCTTCTCACTCAGGAATTCATAAATAAGTCAAGGATGAGGTATGATTCGTTCCAAAAGGGTCGATACCTGATAACCTTGCTGGAGTATTACTTCAAGAAACCATTGTAGTTCTCGAATGTTAGATCAGGTCCTCGGTTCCAGGTCTGTAATTTCAACACCATTATATTATTAATTGTATGTTATCGTTGAAAATCACATAGGTCCGTGTGGAACGAAATGACACCAAACGAAGTAACGTTAAACGTCTATGAAACAAAATATTCAATCTCCAAACACCGTTGGGACGTGACTCGTTCAGATAACCACGTTAAGAAGGTTGTGGTAAATGAGTGAAGTACAAAGACACAGTGTAAAACCATTAAGAGTGTTATTGAGTTTGAAAAGGTAATAACAATATGAACGATACTAATAGACCCTAGTCATTAGAAGATATAATGAGAACGTTTTTCTACTATTGACCGACTTCCGAGTCTACTATCGTAAAAACCGTTGTATTATGATATTTTAAATCAATACATGTAACACAAAATCTGTATTACGATAACGTGTGAATCATCCGTTGTCTCCTCGGACGACCCGACCCGAGGAGACAGGTACCCCTAAGAGGTCCGTTCTTAGGACCTCACCCAACGGTGCGGGAGGAGGTCCCGTTAGAAGGGTTGGGTCCCTAGCTTGGGTCGAGAAGATCTAAAGTCCGTCTAAGAAATGGTAAACTCGGTGATCCCGTCGATTATCCGTTGTCATGTGACATTTGTATTGGAAACACATGACACCTTTTGGTTTTCGTAACACGTTTAATGAAAAAAATTTTTTTTATATATATGAGAAACAATATCACCGGACTTTGACTTGGACGTTATAGAGACTCCATACTGACATCTTAAAAGAAAATAAAGAAAACGTTCTTGAGAGAATCAATCCGACCTTGTACGATCTTTTCAAGCGAATCCTTTCATCGACCTCGTCAATACGTTTATAAGGTTTGACTGGAATTTCGGAGACAAGACCCTCCTTACTTGTTCTCCCGAACCCATTTTGTCACTCTTCTCCACCAACCTAAAAGGTCCTTCGCTTTTTCATCTGGGATTTTCTTCTCGTGAAGGGGATATGAGGTCTCACCGTCACTCCTTACTAGCGGGAGTCGTGTGCACCTTCCCTTGTGTCTCCATGACCTCTTTAAAAAGGGTCGTGTAGTAGTAAAGAGGATTTGTAAGGTGAGACTTACATTCCTACAGGTACCAGATTTCCCCTACACAGACACGGACTTCGTGACAACCCCGGAGCCCGCCGAGTGGGACATGTCGTCAGAGGGGGACTAGGGTGGAGACCGACCGGAAGGAGGGTATGCGTAAAGGTACCAAAGTCAATGGTTAACAGTTAACACGGGATTATTATAATTTACCTTTTGATGTCTTTATTTGATAAAACATAAAATTTAATGTACAGTAAGACTCATCACACTACTTTACGGGTGGTAGACGAAGTATGAGGCCTCTACACTTAGGAGGGAAACAGGTCGTACAGGGAAAGCAAACAACGAATCATCGGTTAAACCAACAGTCCAGTTGACAGTGTCATAACGTCACGAACATAAACAGTGGGAATATCATGAATATTACCGGGGTTTCGAGCTCTTCTCACTACGACCGTTAAACCTATACGGTTTTTCGTCGACATCTCACGAAGGAAATTCTCTTTTCCACTTTTAAGAGATGAGTTATTCTTTTTTTTTAAGAATACGACTCCAACAATTCTAAATACCGTTATTGTTTTGAAAAGGTAGATTCTTTAACACTTCTTCCTTTTCCTTTAAACACGATCCCACCGACAACGTGGAGTTTACTGTTTTCAATGTCGGTATCCCTAAAGGGATCACCGGGTCAGTGACTATAGACGGACGGTTACGTCCCCTGAACCCCAACTAGAGACCAGGTCCTCTAAGGTGTACGGGACCCCGTTGATTCGGGTACACGGGGTCGATGACTCGGGTGTGTGACGTTGCTGCCTTCGGCTACGTCGCCCTTGGTCACGAGGTGTCGTTCTCTTCGACGACGTCACTCTTCGGACACGCGGGGAGAGTGGTGTTACTCGCTTTCCGACACGTGTCGTTCCTTCTGGGTCACGTCGGTATTTGTTTTCAATGACGGTGTCACACATTACTAATGAATCAATTCTACTGTAATTTAAACGTGTTCTTCTATAAAACTCTCTCTCTGACGTAAGTACATCGAAAATAATGTAACATAACAATATTAACAAGATAAAATGAAAATCATCAACAATCGAAGAAGTAAAGTCAAGTCAAGTCAACGAGTCAGCACAAGCTGAGAAACACTGGGGTACTTGGTGTCGTGCAGTCCGGAGGGACAGGTAGTAGTTGGGAGTCTCAGATGGGTTTGGGTACAGGTAACTCAGTCACTACGGTAGGTCGGTAGAGTAGGAGACAGTAGAGGATAAGGAGGACGGGAGTTAGAAAGAGTCATAGTTCCAGAAAAGTTTATTCGAGAAGTATAGTCCACCGGTTTCATAACCTCAGAGTCGAAGTAGTAGTCAGGAAGGTTACTTGTGGGTCCTGACTAGAGGAAATCCTACCTGACAAACCTAGAGGAACGTCAGGTTCCCTGAGAGTTCTCAGAAGAGGTTGTAGTGTCAAGTTTGCGTAGTTAAGAAACCACGAGTCGAAAGAAATATCAGGTTGAGAGTGTAGGTATGTACTGGTGACCTTTTTGGTATCGGAACTGATCTACCTGGAAACAACCGTTTCATTACAGAGACNCACCGGTTTCATAACCTCAGAGTCGAAGTTGTAGTCAGGAAGGTTACTTGTGGGTCCTGACTAGAGGAAATCCTACCTGACAAACCTAGAGGAACGTCAGGTTCCCTGAGAGTTCTCAGAAGAGGTTGTAGTGTCAAGTTTGCGTAGTTAAGAAACCACGAGTCGAAAGAAATATCAGGTTGAGAGTGTAGGTACGTACTGGTGACCTTTTTGGTATCGGAACTGATCTACCTGGAAACAACCGTTTCATTACAGAGACGAAAAGTTATACGATAGATCCAACCAGTATTGAAAAGAAGGTTCCTCATTCACAGAAAATTAAAGTACCGACGTTAGTGGTAGACGTCACTAAAACCTCGGGTCTTTTTATTTCAGTCGGTGACAAATCGAAAAATGACCCGGATTAAGTGAAATAGTATCTATACATACATACCCTTTTTTGTGTATAACACTCATCCCAAACCATCATAATCACTAAAGTCATTAGGTGTCCCCAGAACCTTGTAGGGGACACCTATTCCCACCCGATGACATACGACTGTCTCCAGGTAGATCAGTTTCGATACCAAAAGGTTATCAGTATATAGCTACACTCTCAACCTGGTATTTGTTTTGACTCGTAGTTTCTTAACTACGAAAACTTGATACCACAACATTTTCTGAGAACTCTCAAGGAACCTGACGTTCCTCTAGGTTGGTCAGTTGGGATATCCTTTACTCAGGACTTATAAGTAACCTTCCTGACTACGACTTCGACTTTGAGCTTTTGAAACCGGTAGACTACGCTTCTTGACTGAGTAACCTTTTCTGGGACTACGACCCTTTCTAACTTCCGTCCTCGTCTTCCCCTGCTGTCTCCTACTTTACCAACCTACCGTAGTGGTTGAGCTACCTGTACTCAAACTCGTTCGAGGTCCTCAACCACTACCTGTCCCTCCGGACCACAAGACGTCAAGTACCCCAACGTTTCTCAACCTGTACTGCTCGCTGACTTGACTGACATATCAGGTCCCACCCGACCAGACGATATCAATTTATTGAAGGAGTGTAGTGGACCTATTTACTATATCGTCAAACAAGCAGAGAGTACATTGTCGGATTTCAGTGACGGAAGGTACATCGGTAAGTCCCTGGATCCGACCACCGACTGGGAAGGTTCCCGTTCACAGAACAGGACACATAAGGATAATCTTTCGTCTCAGAGTCGGTTCCTGAACCACGTCTCCAAAATAAACCCTTGAATTAAAACCCTAGGTACCCTGATACTTCTTCAAACCCCTTTCGACTTTGTCCCTAACTCCACTGCGGTTGCGTTTCCACCAATAATTCAACCAGGATGACACCCTTTGATTCCGTGGTAAAGTGACCCTGTAAGACTCCCCAACATATAATCAAAGGGTCCCGGCGGTACTGTTTCGTGGTGTTTACCCACCGAATTTGGACTCTTTACATGACAGAGGGTCCAGACCTCCGACCTTCAGACTCCAGTTCCACAACGGTCCCAAACAAGGAATCTGAAGAAAGGGTCGAAAACCACTAAACGACCGTTAGAGACCACCGGGAACAGGACACCTTCGTAGTGGGATCAGAGACACAAATACAAGTGTACCACCAGAGGTACACACACATAGACACAGAGTTAAAGGGGCGAAGTATTCCTGTAGTAGGTATAATCTAATTCCGGGTGGGTTTACCAGTAGAGGGTTTTAGGATAAAAACTTATTCAAGTGTAGTGTCCATGATTCCCAATTCTGAAGTTGTAGGAAAAACTCCTGTGTCGAATTGGGCATTATGCAGAATATTCGAGACGAAGTCTTGATAGACAGCTTCCCTGGTTCCTCCCTTCGTGTCCGAGGACCGGAGGTTACAGTTACGGGGTACCCCGCATTTAAAAGGACGCAAAGGTCTAACGTAGTACACTTACCGGTCACCTACGACAACCTTGGAGTATGTCGTCGAAGTCTCTTAGAGGTCGTGTCTTTCACTCTTTATGTGGTTTGTCGACATTCCATGTCGACACCCTCGGGAGCCCATCTTCAACCCGAGACTTCTACACTCTACTTCTGTTCTTCGTAGACTGTGCCACCCACTCTATTAGGAGATGAACAGGTCACTACGGGAGGGACGAACAGACTGACAATTGACCTGACCCTCGAGGTACTCCCGTTCAAGTACGACCATAAAAAGTGAGAACATAGGGAACAATGTCGTCTTACGGACCGTGTAATTTTCGTTATTAAGTATGTCTTTCATATGTCCCTACACACCTACCTACAAAACCTCTGGCCTTCATCGATATCTTCACTTAACGAGTTCACTTAACCCCTTTATCCTAATAGGTAACGAGTAGAAGGTGTGTTTCAATTCGGTGACCCTGCCAATCTTTCGTACCGAACGGAGGAGAAGAGGGGGAAGCCGGGAACGGGAAGACACGAACGGAGGAGGGGTGACGGAAGATTAAAGTCTCCCTACCTTCATGTCGTTCCATAAATGAAAAAGGAATTCAACTACAAAGAGTTGAAGGAACACACACACACCTTGGTGGTAAATTATACGGAAAATCCATAAAATTATTAGTTTAGGGAAACCGTCCTAGCTCCTACCTCGGAGTCACCTTGTTTACCGCGACATTGTTCCAAAAACACGTAAAGGTAATAGTGACAGAGGAAATAAAGTTAGACCCGAACGTCGCTCTCTTCTCTCCAGTAGACATTTTACGAGTAAATTTTCATTAAAGATTCGTAGACAGACGTGACTCGCGACGTAATCCATGATTCACATGCCTCGTACAAGTTAACGCTAGGATTGTTCCAGTACAGCTTCGACAATGACCGAGACGAGTCTGACCCACCTACCCCTGTGACACTGGACGGAGACCCTCAGTGAGTAATTGTTTTGTCTTCTTAGTCAGACAAAACAGGACTGGAGTTTTGTGAACAGTCCGAAGGCTGGGACCTTGAACTCAATCCACGTACGAGTACCCAACGAAGACGGGAGCTCCCCCTGAACGAAAGGTAGGGGGAAGAGGTGTCCCCAGGGACCTTGGAGACGTGAGAGACCACCAGAGTCCCTACTAGAAATATCGGGTTTTGTCTTGTGGGACGAGACCCCGAACACTTCTGTACCGACCTACACACGGTAGAATAGGAGAGGAGTCAAACTATAGGAAATAGTACCCCCAACGTTACCCAGTCTATTCCAAGAGGTGTAGGGAAGGGGTGTACGAACGAGGTCAATGACTACTAAGCGACCACATTTGGTAAGGGTGGCGTCTCCGACAGATACCCCTCTTCCGACACACAAAGACCTTGTGAGTGGTCCCGAATAAGACGGGGAATCTATTCATCCTTACCATACTCATCCCCAGTCCCCTACTTAGTGATCTTACACTCCCCCTTTCTCATAACATACCTACACGTTCCTCCTTTGACCTCCACAGTCCCGTCGAACACAAGGAACCAAGAACAGAGTAGTGTTGTTTAGTTCGATATCGAATCAAGTCGAGTTCGTCTATCTAGAAAAGAATCTGTCTGTGAGGGTTCTGTTCCCTCGTCCGACTGGGGTTTCGTTAGGAGGAGGAACAAGGGAGAACCGAAGGCGGAAAGACATGAAGGGTAGAGGAGGAAAACAAACACAAGACACTTTTAATCCCGAACATGAGTGGTGGTTAGTTACTTTCCCTTACGTTTACCCGTATACGAGTTCCGGATAACTGGTAACGTTCAATATATTGTCGTCCGAAACAACAAATACAGTAGGGTATCAAGTCAGATAATATTAGTCTACAGATATATATAAGTCAAGTCAAGTCAAGTTAGAGAGTCAGCACAGTCTGAGAAACGCTGGGGTACTTAACGTCGTGCGGTCCGGAGGGACAGGTAGTGGTTGAGGGTCTCAAATGAGTCTGAGTGCAGGTAGCTCAGTCACTACGGTAGGTCGGTAGAGTAGGAGACTGTAGGGGAACAGGAGGACGGGGGTTAGGGAGTGTCGTAGTCTCAGAAAAGGTTACTCAGTTGAGAAG